>CM057812.1:49780789-49861980 GCA_030067965.1 Latrodectus elegans
CTTATAATTGTAAAATATGCGTGACTTTAAAAGTATTCAAATAATCATATGCATATAAGAAATGCCATAAATACTTTCACCTAATCTTAGAAGAATTATACGTTTTTTATATTAATAATTATACGTTTTTTCTCATTTTGATTTTAAAAAATTGGTGCTTTATAAGCAACTTTTTTTTTCAAATCCTTTGACTTGAAATATTTATAAGTTATGTTATATATTTTGCTAATAATTTCTTTCCGTGTTGCAGTTTACCATCTGTTTGTTTGTAACGTACTATAATAAACTGTTATATCTATCAAGTAATACATTTCTGTACTTTTTCTTCATTTTCCTATTTTTTTTAGAATTTATTGATGTGCATATATTACTCAATATTTATTATTTCTAAAATTATTTTGAAATACACAGCACATTATTTTATAAATAGTCTTTATGATTTTATATCGTAGAATATAAGAATTTTAAATTTTTTAATCCTATTAAAAGTATTATAAGTTTTGACAGAAATTATATATATCTGTTTAGGGGTATAAAGTCAAATTTTAAGCGTATTAAAAATTCAGAAGAATTGTCTTTAGAAAATGATATTTTCGGAGTGTTTTTACGACTACTCTGTCTCTAAATCCATTGCAAATTTGAATTTTTGTTTGTTTTTCTTTTAAAAAATATCAACAAAATATATTAAATATTGTTTGTTTCTTAAATTATTAGAATTGAGGAACTGTGATAGTTTACTTTTACTTCTTTTTAGAATATTTGAGAGTTTACAAATACTTAGCCACTCATAGATGAAAAAAAGTACTTTTGTGTAAAAATGTAAGAATAAGGAGCAAAAAGTAATATATGTCATTAAAGTTGTAATTCTGTACCTTTTTTTTATTTAAAACAAACAATAAAATGAAACTTTTAAAACAGTTAAGTCATTGCTAGAATTAAATAAAATTACATTTTACTGAAGACTGTTTTGAGTTGAAGATAAGTGTAGAATTGATGTATACTCTATATATTTCTTATATATATAAAAATATTAAAATTAACCTGATGTTTTTTTAAATTTAACTATAAATATTGACTTAAACAAAATAACAGTCAATTTCTTTTATTAAAATACACTTTAAATGAATTAGTAAGTGAAAGACAAAAATAATTTATCGTTAACGTTTTCTTTAATTTTAGTTAATTTAACAGCCATTTTGATAAAATATTAGTTAGTTTTATTTGCTTGAAATGATATTTTATGTTCTTAAATTTTGTCACAGATAATCTGAAAAGGAAACAGAGCTTCGTTATAAGAAAAATGACATAACGCAAGGTGTTTTGAGAAAAAAAGTATTTATTTTTCCATGAAACAATTTTCTTTTAAAATAAACATTATTTTTTAATAAAATTATTTTTATTTTTTGCAAAATTCATTATACATATATTCTGTTAATACAAATTTTGATGTTGTTATAAATAATATTGCTTTAATTAAGTTAAGGGGTACATAAATTAAGCATAGAATTATCTATAATATTTTGTAAAAATATTAAACTAAAATTTTTTAATTGCTTTAATTATTTTATGTTTAAATTTTATAAAATCACAACAATTCTTTAAAAATTAATAAAATTATCGATCTACCGTTATTAGATATTATACTGTGTGCACGAGTTTTAATTGAATAAATCAGATTTATATGTAGTTTTGAGGAGTTTATCATATATACCCTAGGTAGTTACATCTTAACCGTTCATAGAGTCATTAACAATTATCTGTACGATGTTGAAAATAAAAATTAACTTGCAGCATTTGTTCATTGATTTCACACACACTAGTTATGGAATATACATTAACCAGTTTTCTTGGCTATTCATTTCTGAGGCCAATTATTATCTATTACAACACAGATGACAATGCGTTATCTTGCCAAAATTTCCCCGTTTAAAATCCATTTGATACATATAAATCTTTTGTTAAATAGTCATTGACAACAACTGAGTCCATGTTGCAAGAAATTCATTGCAGTTCCCATTTTCTTTGATAAACAAAAATATCCAATATTATCTAAATTGTAACAATACTACAGCTACCCTGTTGGGTTCATTGATAAAAAAATTGGACACATGTTCGTATATCCTACCAGTCGAAAATACTTTGCCTGAACAATCTAAATAAAGTATCCTTCGAATAATTTTCTATTTATTTTTTTTGAAAAATATTGTTGCATGTTAAAAATTTTTTAGCCAATTTCAATACATATTCCTTATACTGTTTTGACATTTTATGTTTTCTTTACATTTCAAGTTATTCTTCAAGTTAACAATATTGTTGCTCGTGAGATTATTTTAATTGCATGTTATTCTATTGTACATGTTAGCAACATCCATATTGTTAATTGGTGAAAATTTGCATATTATTAAGAACATAAAATTTGTCCTTTTCCTAAATTTCTCACTTTTAGTTATGTTTTCCATTTGTCACTCTTACTTTAATAACTAAGAATTAAGTCTTTGGAATGCTTAAAATCTGATTATTTATTGTTTCAAATTTTTCTCAACCAAATTTTATCACGTCATTCTCTTTACTCAATAGTGGGAGATCCCTAACAAATTGAAATTCAATTTTTTTATAATTTTTAGCTTTAATTTTTTAAAATACAATTGTATCAGATGATCCTGAAAAAATATAATTTTGAAAACTCAAAAGTTCTTATGAATATTAAAAAATGAATGATTCGACATTTAATGAACTGTTTGCTGCAGGAATTTAAATAATGGTTTATATTTAATGACTTATTTAGAAATAGATAATTTATTTCAATTTCTTTAGCTTTTTAAATATTTGCTCTTTTATGTTGTAGAATTTTTACATGTTATTTTCTCTAATCCCGCATTATTTTCAAACACACTATATTATACTCATCACGAAATAAATTTGAGGAAATTGAAGTTTGAGAACACTTCAAACATATTTAAATTCTAATGATATTATTACTAGGAAAAAAATTTAAATTGTAACTGCAGATTTTTATTTCTGCACAATTTTTTTGCTTTCGATTTACAATCTTATAATTTATTGCAAGATATATTTAATGTAATTATAATGTCAGTTAATATGTAATAAATTGTAAATGGGTATTCATATCTTTTGAATATATATATATATATATATATATATATATATATATATATATATATATATATATATATATATATATATATATATATATATATATATATATATATATATATATATATATATATATATATATATATATATATATATATATATATATATATATATATATATATATATATATATATATATAAAGTTTATATTATCCTCAAAAACTATAGCTGAGGATTTTAGAATTGAATTATTTGTTATTATGTGTGTGTCTTCTACATTATGTTTTGCATCAAATATATTTGAGTGAAGACAATACAAACGTGATGATAAAAATGACAAGAATACCTTATTATATGAATCTGCTTTTCATAAAATTATATGCTTTTCTTTAATATTTCTTTAAGTTGTATGTTTTTCCAAAAGCTTAGTTTTTTTGGGAATATATTTGAAAAATTATCTACATCGAGAAACTTTTGTAAGATTCTATTTCATATATTAAAACTTTAAAACAAAAATTTTCTTTAAAAATATTTTAATATGTATTTAACTTCCATTTTAAAATGTGTAATTAAAGCTGTCAGCAGTATTTTTTAAAAATTAAATAAAACAAAATTTTTGACTACGATAGCTTAAACTATCTGGATAAAAGTGATATAGTAGATCAAATCAGAATGCAATATCGTGCTATTTCATCGAAAAAAGTCGGATAGTTTGAAATAAACAGAGAACGTAGTTTGTTTAATTTTAAAATTTATAATGCATAAATAAACTTCAAAAGTAAAAAGAGTAACAGATATGGAAAATAAAAATCCAAAAAACATTCACAGAAATTAATTAAAAAATTATTTATTTTGTTAAAATTAAATACAATTTTGAAATCAAAAACGTTTATTGCATATTTTCATAAATTTCTGTTGTCACATAACGTAATTTTTTATATACATTGATTTTGTATTCATTTTAAAAATGTTACACTTGAGCTATGTAAGTCATTAAATGACATGGAAAATTAAAGTAACTGTGTGTGTGTATATAGAAAAGGAAAATATAACCTACATATAAAACATCTATATACTTTCTAATTTCAGAGTATAAATCACTTTCAAAATCAATTTTAGAATCTGTTCTGGAAAGATTAGATTAGATCATAATACTGTGATAATAATTGCTTACCTAAATCATATATTTAGAAAATACATGGTGATACTATGCACAGATAAGGAAATTAGGTGTATTATGGTCAAGTAAAATGCAATTTACTAATACTCTGTATTTCTGATAACATTAGAAACTCGTATTGCAAAATTAGATACCGAAATGTTAATTATTGCTAGATGGAATCTTCCAAAGGATTATAAAATTAATGTAGTAATATTAATCATAAATATCTCCATTTTAAAATAAAATGAAGAGTTTACAGTGAATTAATGTATACATATGAATCCTAATATATTAGTAAAGCTAAGGCAAATATTTTACATTAATTTTGCAAATAAAATTTTATTCCCTGTGTATTAGAGAAATGGAATGAATACAATATAAGTTAGTTTATAAGTTTAACTGGCGTATTGTAATTATAACATATATATATATATATATATATATATATATATATATATATATATATATATATATATATATATATATATATATATAGTATATATATATATATATATATATATATATATATATATATATATATGTATATATATATATATATATATATATATATATATATATATATATATATATATATATATATATATATATATATATATATATATATATATATATATATATATATATATATATATATATATATATATATATATATATATATATATATATATATATATATATATATATATATATATATATATATATATATATATATATATATATATATATATATATATATATATATATATATATATATATATATATATATGTATATGTATATTATTATTAATTATAATTATAATTGTAATTGACGTATTGTAATTATAATTATTACACATAATATTATAATTGAAGCACGTAATTATCAAAAATAATGAAAACATTTTAGGTTTATAAAGGGTATTTTATTAGCTTTGTTTCTGACCACTTAGTCATGCTATGGTGCTTGGATTAGCCTTGAAATTAATTTATACCTTAGATGTATAGCAGCGATTCTCAAACTGTTGTGCACGCATGAGAAAATATTATTTAAAAGGTTTATAAAATAACTTAAGGAAAAGAACACACACAGAGAAAAGAAAACTCATTTGGATATAATATTTAATAATTTTTTTTAAATTAAAACCACTTGCAAAATAGAAACCTACTTAATCTCAAAACTTACTAAATTATTAATCAAATTTAATAAATATTAGTGATTTCTTTGGGCCTATTTAGCAGAATATAGCATTTTGAAGGAAGGCTTTATATTAGAAAATTCACTTTCAGCCCATTTTGTATGTTTATCTGAGATCCATACTCTGTCTTCAACCAAGTCACTGCTGAAAATTTAGTTTCGTAAAGGTTTGTTGTAGTTAAAGATAACAAAATACAAAATGCCCTTTTTTAATGCAGAAATAACATCGTCTATTTTAGTTGAAAATCAGGGAGGGATTTACTCTGAAATTGTCTTTTAGTTTTACCACTTGTCTTGAAGTCTAAGAAAGTTTCTTCCTTGACAACTGGGAGACCTTTGGGAATATTATGAAATGGATACCTAACCCACTTGTAATTTACTATCATTTTGTTGTTATCAGAAAAATATTTATTAAAATTATTTTCCAACATGGGAAAGCGATTTTCCGTGGTTACAAAAATAATTTTTGTATGTTGTTTCTCAGCCTTCTTTAACCTTTCAACTCAATCATCTACATTTGCAAACATAGTTCGGTTTCCCTTCGTAAACTTTTTTTCTCCACAATTTTAACTTTTTTTACAAAGAATTAATTTTATCGCTCATATCCATTACATGTATGTTTGATACTTGAAATTGAAGAATCAAAGTATTTAATTTCTCTAATATGTCGACAAAGTAGCACATTTTCAATCCAAATAAACCTTCGCAAAAATCCATGTCTTCCGGTCTATTTTAATCTTCAAGGAAAATGGTGATTTCTTCTCTTAATATATAAGCATTTTGCAACAATTACCCTCATGATAGCCATCTTGCATTACATTAAAACAGTAACGATGAATCTACTGCAACCATGTATTTAAGGTGATGAAAAGATTCTTGTATTTATTGGTCACAGTTTATGTAATTTACAATGGTTTCTACAGTAGTTAACACAATATCCAGACCAGTAATCATTTCTTTAGAAGCCAGAACATTTCTATGAACCATGCATTGCGGCCAGACGCACTCTTTATAATTTTGTTTTACATATGTATGTATTCTTTAGAATCCTCCAGATATTAGTAAACGAACATCATCGGTTCATATTCTGACCCAGTTTTTCTATTCTATGTTTGCTTTGTTCATAAAATCATTTAAGATAGCAAATAATGGGAGTGATGTTGCTTTAGGTTTTATTGATTTACAGAAAAGTAGTTTTTTAACAATTGACATATCATAAAAAAATCAAACATAGTCAATGAAAGTATAATCTAGTACTATCTGTGCCCTTATCAAGTTGTGTTGAAAATAAATTGTGACACAAAGTTGACACTGTATATTTCCAGCCATTTAACCAATTCAGCAAACAACAGTATGATTTGAAAGAAATATTCATTCCAATTCTTTTGCAAAATTATCCCTAAACATGTTTTAAACTGCTGTGGAAAAAAAAATAACAACTCTTTGCCAATGATGTGAGGCTTTCTGCATCGGGTTTTTTTATATGAAATTTTGCAAAAGCAACTAAATATTTTATATTTTTCATTTACAGACAATTTTTTCTTAAAAAAATTTTATTTAATTTGATTTATTTTAATTCAAATAATTCTCTGAGTTTATTTACGTGTTTACTATGAATAATTTCTAAATACTGTCTTAATTTGTTGGGTTTGAAGCTGTCTGCTGCCAATATTTTTGAGTAAATATTTACTATATCATTTTTCACACATTTATTTCAGAACTAGTAAACCCGAAATTAAAGTACTCTTGAGAATATTTTCTTGATTTTATCTCCGGAACCACTGTTATCTGTCTACTTGTTTGATTATCGTCTAACTATCGTTAATGTCTGCTTAAAACTTATCCATAACTCTGCATAAGTTTGCGGTCTCTAATATTTAAAATGCTAAATTACAATTTACACGCGGAAACATGTATAACACATACACATTCACGATAAATTCGAAAACGGTGAAAGGATTGACTCGAATGAGATTGAAACGTTTGGGACTAGAGAAACTGGCATTATTAAATGTTCTTCATCTTATGAAAAAAACATTTGCTCACATGTATGATTGCTGGAGACTGCATCTTTTCGAAATTGACACACACTAGTGAAACAGCTAGAATATTCGACGTGGGAAAGGGAAGAGAAATAAAAAATCATTGATGTTTGTTGTATCGTTGATGAAGATGATTGGGGTCAAATGTCTTAAATTTCAATATTATTGGTTCTTTATAAGGTTTAAATTTAAGGTCCAATTGTAGGTTTAGTACAAAAGTACGCAAAATATATTTTATTATCGGTACAATTAAGTAAATGCTTGGGGAGTGATGAAAACTGAGACCAAAAATTGGGTCACGAGTGATTAAAGTTTTAAAAACTCTAATATTTTATTGTTCAGATGAATATTGTACCTTTTTTCACACAGATATAGTGAACGTTTTGGGTGAAATACCACTGGAGGCGATTGATTTGCTATTGAACGCTTTAAATTAGACCATAACAGTTTAATTATATTGATGTGGTATACATTTTTGAAAAGAGATAACTTTTAACTTCATCTTCATATTCATCCGCCTATGATAGGTCTTGCCTTCTGCATAGAAACATATATTAACATCCTTGAAATTTAGAGCACCTACAAAAAAGACAGGATGGACCTGGTCAGCAAATAAATTTCTATAATTGTTTGTACAGACATTTACACTCAGTGATTTGACTAGTCTAATAATAACCACGACAGATTTTCTTATATCATGGCAGATATATATCCACATATATAAGCTTGACAGATGAAAGGAAATATATTGTGTACAGGTGTTCTCCATATATGAAACTAAGGTGTTGTAAGTTGAAAAAAATAGGAATTAGCCAGGATATATTACTTTATTTCACTTACCAATCTACCAGATTATGTAAGAAAGACATTACTTTGTAGATTATGTATGGAATCAACTATGATATTTGGTTTTGAGAATTGCTATTCTGCCTTAAAGTTTTTGTTTATGAATAGGCTTTTGATTCTAATTACTGATGCAGGAGAAACCAATGCTGATTGAGCTGTATAGTCACTTTTACTCCAAATCTTAACTTTTTAGACATAGCAATCCATTTTAATTCATGTCTGTTCCTTTAACTGAAGTTTTTTTATCCACTAATTTTCTTTGATAAGCTTGCCTTGCTGTATTGTCTGCATGCTGTCTAGACTTTGTACATTGGACATTAAGAAATACCTAAGAGAATGAATGTTTCCATTGCACTTGCTTTATGTAGGTCAAATCATACATGTTAGTCTCTTTGAAAACCTAACAAAGGCAATATTTTGCGATTTCAGAAAATGCCCATATCAATGATCTTTCATCATCATATCCTACGAGTATAATCAAAAGTTTGATAAATAAAATTGCATACGTAATTCAAAGTTCAAATATTATTGGCATTTTGATGCAATATAGAAGATTATATTTGAAACAAAATTCATCTAAAGTAAAATTTAAAAAATAATAAGATTCTTAATTTATAATCCTTTGCTGGTGTGATAATGATTTAGCTATGGAATTTGATTGATTATTCAGTTTCACTTTAAATTGACGGTATTAAAATGTAGCTAATTTAAATTTATTGATGTTAATTATAGACACAAATATATTTATACATTTTCGTTAAAGCCATATGAAACTCCATTTTATTTATAGTGCAGTATTGGTTTATTTTTCGTAAAATTCTATACTGTAATATTTATAGAAAATTAATGATTTTAATCTTACTTCCCGGTTTATATTCCCCATGTTCAATTTTAGAAGCAATATGCTAGAGATTTGGAAAATTGAAAATTAATTATTTATAATAAAAGGCAAATTTAATCATTTTGAAAACTATTACAAATAAAAAAGTATAATAAAATTTACTTTTTTATTGCTGGTAAAATCTTGCATTTATTTTTTTCTTTACCAATGACACTCGGACATTCGATTGTGAACTTCAACATGCTTGCTGCCACACGAAGAATGTGATTTGAAGGCAGGTCACAAATTTGCCAAGAAATCTGATTTACGATGCCGTCTCATCACAATGTGACGTACATGGAACATTATGTGCCATCAGGAATATTTTATACAAACGGGAATTGAAATAAAGTGGTGTAACTGTGACCTCAACTGAAACAAAAGAAACGAATCCTTTATGGTAAATAAAGAATTTACATTTTTGAAGTTAGACATGTGTTTCTAAATTTCAATATTCCATTGCAATTTTTAATTATTTTCTTTTGAAATAGACAATTAATGTAGTTTCAATAGAACTTAATGTAAAATTTTCATTTAATTAGTGTAAAATTTTCATAAAATGTTTTCTTAATTTTAATGCTGTGAATGTGTTGCAAAGAATTTAATGTGTTAGTTATTTCAGAATATTATTGCATCCTTAAACTAATTTTAAAAGTTATGATCACGTAAAAATTATGCCTATGTATAAGGTGTATTTAATAATTTTAAAAATCTTAGGAATCTTCTCTATAAAATGATATTTTTTAGGGAAATCACATTATATTTTATTTAAAATATACACATTAAAATGACAGAATTTTAATTTAAAATATTTTAAAATTAAATGTAATAATATAATTTAAAATGTTGTTTCTGAAATTAATTAATTAACGAATAAATAGTTTGTAAAAGAAACAGAATATTAATTTATTTGAGTAATTGATTTAGCGATTAGTACATGATTATATTTTATTTAATATTCAAATATTTATGTAAATATTTCTAATTACTAACTTTAGGAATATTTTAAAGATATCGTAAGATATTTCATGTGAAACAAAATTTAAAAAACTTAAATCCATAAAAAGCAATTTTCACGAAAGTTTAAATGTAAAAATTTAAATCATAAGAAACTAATAACTGGCAAGAAAATGTAACAAAAGAGCATAAAGTTTTGAGGAATTCTCTATTATATAACTTTTATATTTCTGTTACAAAATGTAAGATAAATAAATTATATTATACCGAAATTGTCTATATTATATTTTAAAGCTAACAAAAATCTTTAACTGCTCTTTTTTAAAACTCTGGCAATGAAAACCAACTTATCCGTAAAATTCGTATATGCTTTTCTAGATTTTCAAACATATCTCTTATTTTGTTTGAAATATTTTGCTGTAAAAGTTATTTCTTCGTTTTGGATGAGTTCTTCAGAAATTCTGATTCATAAATATCAGAAAATCTCAAAAAATAAGTTAAGAGGGTATTTATTTTTTGTTTAAGGAATCCTTAGCTATTCTTAAAAATCTATGGCAAACTAGTTTCTGCTGTATTATGTGATGGAATATAAAATGGATTTGAGGAAAAAAATATATTAAAGCTGTTATCCAAGGATATATAATATTTTGGTTCTATTAAACTTTCAAAATGTGTGTTTTTATATATTTCCTTATACACTCTTAGATAAAGTGTATATCATTCTCATTTTTGTTCTTATTTTCTTCAATTAAAACAAGTTATTTTTATCTTACTTTAACTTATTAATTTACCCAATTATTTCTATCACCGTATTCATGTAAATTACAAATTACAAAGTAATGATTCAAGATAGTTTCTTTAATTTTTTAATTGCAATTGTAATTATGTGAAAATATGAATAATCAAATAAAGTTTAGTCATTAATAGGATCTAATAATAGCCTAAAATAAAAACAAAAAAGGAAATAATTTAAACCAAATGTTATGATTAAATTTTTAAAAGAAAAAAATATCTTAATCAATTATTTCCTTTTAGAATATTTCTTGTTTTGATAAAAATATTTGTGTTTTTAGTATCAATGAAATTTTTACATTACGGACAACTGTAAAACTAGGCCGTACACAAATTGTATTTCTGCTTTATTTTTGCCTAAATGATAACAAAGTCCACGGGATTAAGAAATATATTTACATTCATTTTAGAGAATTTCCTTATAACTCCATGATTACTTAAGTCTCATTGCTCTTACCGCACGATATGGATGGTGAAGTATATCAAATTTTCTTACGAGAGAAATTGCAGAATAAGTAACATCTGGTTTAAACCCCACTTATCTCAGAGACCAGTTTCAAATTCGAAGCGATGATTGGTTTAATAGGTTCTATATCTCCAAACAAAATATAAATTCATTGCTTGCAATTATTTTTTTTTCAGTAGATATCCGAAAACTTTTATCTACGGGTACCACATTAAGCCAACATAAATATAATCATCAAGATCATCAGTGATATCTTCATAATTCTTGCACGTTTTATATGTATTACAACTATGCCTCAGTTATATATGCTTCACACTTTTTTAAAACTGCAATTCAAACCAGTAAACACACACACACTCATATATATATATATATATATATATATATATATATATATATATATATATATATATATATATATATATATATATATATATATATATATATATATATATATATATATATATATATATATATATATATATATATATATATATATATATATCTATATCTATCTATCTATATATATATATATATATATATATATATATATTTATTTATTTATTTATTTATTTATATAAATAAATAATAATTTATATATTTATATAATTAAATAAATAAATTGGGTATAACTTAGGAGGATTATTCTCACTCGTTAATATATGGGCTGGTTCATCAAATCATACAGAAATATTAGAAATTAATATTTTTTTAAAAATGTGTACATTCAAGTTTTCCATTACAAGTTTCCCAAAACATATATTTCCAATGTAATTTAAACAAATTTTATTACTGCATAAAAAAATTTGTTAACCTCCAAAGTTAAGATTTTTGTCATCAGTTGTAGAAATATTTTGATAAATGTTATTAATTAGCAATTACCACAAAAATTCTTAAAAATAATAATGTTAATGATATTTTATCTATCGCAATATTTTTAAAAAGCACATAATTTTTGTTTTTATTATTTGAAATATTTTCTTAAATATTTTTTTTCATTTTATTATATTATAAAACGCATGTTTAATCTTACATTGGCATTTTATACTACCCAAACTTTATTTTCTATAGATACTTACATACATGATTGACAATATAATATATAATAGGATTAAACTTTCCTTAAATGTGAGGAAACAAATAATTTAATACATATATTTTCTTTTTATTGCAATTATAACATTTATTTTTATAATTTATGTTCTTATAATCTTAAAGACTGTTGATTACAACATTGAATATGACACTTTCATTAAGTCAATATAATAGATCTACTAACGGAAATACTACTTAACTCTTTTTTACAATCATTATTGTGTACTTTCTTATTGTTGAAATTCAATAATATTTATTACTGCATTGTAGACCCAATTTGTGCCCCATTATGATTCAGATATATTTGCAATTACATGTGTAACAAACAAGAAGAAATAATCTGATATAATTATCTATTAAAAAAACATCAAAGTATCTCGCGTTAAACTGTCTAATGGAAAACCATAAAACATGTACACATGTTTTGCTATTTTTTCTTGCTTTATTTATTATAAAGTGAAGATTTTATGACTCAGCCAAATCACTAAGCCTGATAATAAAATAACATTACGTTGCTTAGACATTTGGTCAGTTTTATAATTTTTTTATTCCAACGGAACGTAGGCTTCTGCTTAATAAGAGAAATATATGCTCCTTTACGATTTCCATGTATCGTATTGGCAGTTGATAATACATGTCTAAAAACATAACACATGTTGATAATACATTTACAAATAAAAAATATAAGCTTATTAAACTGTGAAGTTTTTAAGCATTTATGCATATAATATAATGTTAGGTTTCGTATATAATTTTTTAAAATGTAATTATTAATTTATATCAGTTCTGTCTGAAAACCAGTAATTTTTAAAAGACAAACGTTTAAATATTTATTTGTAAAAAAATTAAAATAACGAAATATTTCTTATTTTTAAAAGTAAAATCTAAAGATTAATTAAAGGAAATAATAATAAAATGAAAATGTTTCGTGTGTTGCGCATAAAAATATTTTAAGACAAATAAATAAATTAGTTATTACTTAGTATTCTAAGCGGGAATTTTTGACGTCAAAGAATAATTTTGTTCTAATTTTTTAAGTGATGTTTAACGGTAGGAGTCATTGCTTTCGAACATTTTTTTTGTTCTACATAAAATGCTCTGTATTGCATACAAACAGTGTAAATATGCAAAACATTTGATTAATTTCATAATAGTATTTCCTATGTACAGTGTGATATTTTTAAAGTAGCAGTGTTTGGAGCACCCTATAGTGCGATTTAATTACCAAAACCACACCAAACTTAGTATTTAGACTAATCAAAACATGGAAAAAAAGAATTGGTTTAAAAAAAAAATAGTTCTAAAAATTGCCGCTTGGGCAATTTGTGACGCTAACAATGTAAAAAATCCAAGAAAAGAAAAAAATACTGACACACACAATTGTACAGTTATTTATTAATGTGTTTATTTACTACACATTAACTTCCCCGGTGAGGAATTAAACCACATTCAATGCAAGCACCATTCTCAGAAATAACACCGTGTATTCTGTGCACAACATTCTCCACAGCTGTACGAAACGCAGTTCCCTAGCGGCAGTTTTCGGACTATTTTTTAATGGAATTGTTTTTCTTATGTTTTGATTAGTCTCAATACCAGGTTTGGTGTTATTTCGGCTATTAGATCGTGCTACAAGTCACTCCAAACACTATCACTTTAAAAAAAGATCACCCTGTATTAGAAAAATATGTCGTAATTGGAATTTTAGTAAACAGTTTACAATTAAATACATTTATTTAAGGCAATGATATTACAATTTCATTCAAAACTCTAATCATAAAAAGAAGAAATGATAAAAGTCAGTAAATGAAAACTGATATATATATACTTTATATTACATCTTCAAATTTCAGAAGTAGCTACAAGTGTAATCATTTCAGTCTATCTCATGCATTGGCACTTATATTCAAATAAAAAAAAATTCACATGGATATTTTATATTCAACATATTTTCAAAACTGTAAATTCATTCGAGGAACAGTTTACACCTATATCGGTGCAAAATTGAATGTCTAAAACTGTTTTATATACTGATATATATATACTTTATATTACATCTTCAAATTTCAGAAGTAGCTACAAGTGTAATCATTTCAGTCTATCTCATGCATTTGCACTTATATTCAAATAAAAAAATTCACATGGATATTTTATATTCAACATATTTTCAAAACTGAAAATTCATTCGAGGAACAGTTTACACCTATATCGGTGCAAAATTGAATGTCTAAAACTGTTTTATATACTGATATATATATACTTTATATTACATCTTCAAATTTCAGAAGTAGCTACAAGTGTAATCATTTCAGTCTATCTCATGCATTTGCACTTATATTCAAATAAAAAAATTCACATGGATATTTTATATTCAACATATTTTCAAAACTGAAAATTCATTCGAGGAACAGTTTACACCTATATCGGTGCAAAATTGAATGTCTAAAACTGTTTTATATACTGATATATATATACTTTATATTACATCTTCAAATTTCAGAAATAGCTACAAGTGTAATCATTTCAGTCTATCTCATGCATTTGCACTTATATTCAAATAAAAAAAAATTCACATGGATATTTTATATTCAACATATTTTCAAAACTGTAAATTCATTCGAGGAACAGTTTACACCTATATCGGTGCAAAATTGAATATCTAAAACTGTTTTAGTATTTGCAAGGAAAAAAAATAAACGTAATTATAATATCTTTTCAAGTGTTTATTGTAAATGTATTGCGCCATTTAATTTAAATATATTTATTTCCATTAATTGTTATTTAATTTAATTAATGTTATTTATTTCCAAGTTTTTATGAAGTTTAAAATCATTCAAATATATATTTCTTGCTGTAAAAAATGAAATAATTAAATTGATAAAAGGATTATTATTTCTGTCTAAAGTATCGATTAAAATCAAAAATATCTTATTTGGGTTTTGACCTAAATGAAGTACAAATATATTTAATGTATTATTTTGACTTATACCCAGCATCAATTCTACAGCTTATTACGTACATAATGTTCTGATATCATATATATATATATATATATATATATAATATTTTCCTTAACAGAATTATTTTTAAAATCACTTCTTAAAAATGGAGCGGTTAAAAGCTTTCCATTAGCTACCAAAATACGTTGATGGATTTCAGCAAAGATACACTGATTATTTTATAAGTATTAAAGTTAGAGCTTTTAGTTGAAACATCCGCTATAAATTAAGAATACCTAAAAAGATTCTTATTCAAGTTATAAAATATATAAGAATATTTAAAACAATAATTCGTAGTATTTTTATATAAGAATATTTAAAATATATATATATTGCATGGTATCAATTATACCAAAATATTTTACTTCTCGCACTTGCATGGTTTCAAGTATACTAATTTTGAACACCCCCACAATTTATGTAACATTTTTTTTCACATATCAAAACAATATATGTCCTTATTGTATACATGTTATAATTTTTAAATGAATACATATATTCCATTATCAATTGAAACGTGGAACGAAAAAGGATGATAATTTAAGCAAATAATTTTAAAGAAGCAAATTTTTTGTATCCCAAATAAAACTGGTACCTTATATCTAGTCAATTTAAAAAGTTTATTTAAAAAAGGATTTCTATTTGCAAAAAAATAAATAAATAAATAAAAAAAATAAAAAAAGATGATAAATAAAAGCAACTCTCTCTTAAATTATATTTTTTATACCTCCATTGTGCCCGTAGCATAACATTAAATGTTAACACGCATGCATGCATAGATATATCTCTGTCTATATTTGTGTAATATATACATACATATATATATATATATATATATATATATATATATATATATATATATATATATATATATATATATATATATATATATATATATATATATATATATATATATATATATATATATATATATATATTGTTGTGCGTATGAAACATAATACTCGCATCAGATAAGGTTTCAAAAGAGGTATTTTTTAAAATTGATAGTTGTTTTTGAGAAACGACTACATGTCTAAAACGGATAATTTATCATATATTGTAAAAAACTCTAATTATTTTGTGTAAATTACTGTTTTTTGTATGCACTTGTATATATTATAATCAATTTATATTAATATTATTTAACATTGTTGTAGATTGAAGGTAACATTTACGAATAATAAAATATTTTATATTCGCTTTCAATATCAAATTATTGTGTATTCAATTATTGGATTTATAATTCTGTATATTTTTATTTTGTTAATATTATTATCGATGAATTTTCTAGATAAGAAAAAAGAAAATATATATTAAATATGTTGCGTGGATAGCAAAACCTCTTTTCTTTCCCAAAATGAATTGATAAGTTAAATTAATTTCTCTATATGAGTTTATGATACTAGTATATTTAATATTTTATAAACAATTTATTCTATTCTTGAACAAAGAAATATTGTAATGGGTTTAATTAAAAACGTTTAATTATTTATTTTAAATGATTCTAGAAATATTATACTTGAAATATATTTTTCCTTTAAGAATCTGTGCATTTTTAATTATATGCAATCAAATATTTTTTCAATAATCCTTAAGGAAATAATTCCTTGATCATTTTGTATTTAAAATTAGGTAAAAATATTCTTTTCTTAATATTATATTTCAGCATTGGAGTTTTTAAGTTAAAAAAATCTAAAGTGAGTAACATTTATCTTTGAATATAAATTATTGACAATACGACGTGAAACATATTTTTTGCTAACATTGAAGAATAGAAAAATAATCACACTATATAATAAAAATAATGTAGAATTTCCTATATGGATATTGTTACAACCTATTCTCTGAAGCGATTATATGATTCCATTTACATTAGGTAATAAATTACATGTTATGTCTCTTAACATGTACAGCAACAAATGTGTTGCTAGTTTCTTCTATAAAGTTTTATGAATTTATTACTAATATTTTCTGTTTATTTATATCCATATACATTAGTAATTATTTTTTTAACTCAAAAAACGATGTAAATAATTTTCCCTTCATATTATTTACATCAAATAAATTTAACACAATACATTTCTAGAAATAATTGGAAAGATAAATCTATTCAAAAGTCAATTATTCTAAATCATGAAATACGTTTATCTCCAAAGCACTGAATGAGAATTATAAATTATATTTTGTCTTTCATGAAATGATTAAAATTACCCTACAGCTAAATTTGTGTATATTCTGTTTTCAAAATTATACAGTTTTAAAATGTTATTTAGCGTTCATCTGAATTTACTGTTATCCTTAAAATTTTAGAATATGCTAATACTTTTTTGAATTAGAATTTAAAAACATTTTTTATTAAATAATCATGAAAAAGAACTATTAAGGAATAAGAATTATAATGAAATTTTAGTGAAAGCCTGAAAACATTTTCAATCTCTGATTATTAAACTAGACATTTATTATTAAATTTATAGTATGAAATACAAATCTTAATAATTAATTTGCGATGTAACATAAAGCTGATATTTACCCAAGCATGCAGACAATGGTGCCTAGATATTTTATTCATTAAAATACTTAAGCAAAATATTTCTAAAAAAGTTTTTATATTTAATTAAAATTACATTATAATACTAACGCATTTTTAAGTAAATTGAAATTTGAGTATAGAATTTACGTAATCAAGATAATTTGGAAAATAATTTATTTAACTAGTTTTAATATTTTTAATGAGCTAATAAATGAAGAACGATGCAATGAATTATTTCATGAACAAGCACAATGAAAAACACAAGTAATAAAACATTGTTTTAAATCTCTAAATTTTTATTGCCTAATTTTGAAAAGTTAACATTAAATTATATTTTTTGATATAATTTTATCTAACATTTAGTAGATATAAATCATTATATACTACAATTTAAATGAAATACTTAATGTTATTTAAAACAGATTATTTCTTTAAAATCAATGTAAATCTTATAAATCTGTTTGTCTTGATTTCTAAATTTTAAAGAAGACTAAAATGCTCAATATATATTGAAATTGGAGAAAAATTTTATTTGTAAAATTAAATTATCTATGTGTCAAATTCTTAAAAAGTGAATTCTCGTTGAATCATGGAAATGAATCCAAAACATAAGGTAATGTAAGTATTTTAACTCAATCTGGAATACATATTTACAAAACTGATTTTATTTAATAACAAAATTAATGTTATAAGATAAAAACATTGTTGGTAAAAGTTTGTGAACGTCGATCATTTCAAAATAATATAAGAAATCAAATCATAATAACTACATTATTCTTTTGTCCAAATTAGATAAGATTCTAAAAGGAAGTTTATAAACTATGTGCTGCTGTTTCCCTTGCATTTAACTTTTTTTATAAGAGATAAATCTTAATATAGTTTTCACGTTTCTAAAATGAAAGTTTTCAAGAGCTGTAAATGTCATGAAATATTGTTGAAAAATAACCATGAGTGAAATGAATATTGAAACTTCTAATGAGAAATTGCTTCAAAGTTAGAGTTCCAACATTTATTTTAGGCTTTTTTTTTTTTTACTTTTTAATGTTCTTTTTACACTTTAGAATTATTAACTTGTCATTTCTGATAATCGAATAAAAATACACTTGTATAATTTTTTATTGTTTTATTTCTTTATTATTGGTATGACTTTTCCTTTCGTATTTCTTGACATGAATATGTAGTGTTAAAGTCAATTTGTTCTTTCAAACATATTAAAAGTATAAAATGAGCTGAAATAAAAAAATATATTAACTATTTTATTATTTTTAATACTAAAGCAAATTTATTTTTTATGACTCTTGTGATCATGTAAAATATTGGACAGATATCTATACTCTTTGATTAAAAAACTTTTTTTATGAAATACCATAAGATTCTTTTATTTGTCGTGGAAATTTTTAATTCCAAAGAAATTTTATGCGACAGTATTTCTAAATGTTATGTTCACAAATATTTGCTTACCATCTATCTTGGGTCATAAGAATTATTATTCCTATTCATACATAGAAGCTAAAAATATTTAAAAAAAAGTTTTTTGCAAAAATAAGTTTGTTGCCTTAATTGTTTGATTATCAGACATGAATGTTACTATCAATTGAAATTAATGTTATAAATTTCATGATTAACAAAAAAATGGTTATGAAATCTTACATCTGGTTGATTTTTGTATATAATTTAATAATTTTGACTGAATATTAAAATATAAAAACTCAAAAATATTAAATCAATTTGTGTTGCACTAATTTAAAATGCTGAAATAATTTACATACGTATACATAAACCAATGAAAAGCTCTCTTACAATATGTTTAAAATTACCTACGTACTTTTTCTTTATTATTTCAAGTTTGTTTTCCATCTAGTATAATAAAATTATGTTTTATGATCTAAGAAATTTAAAATTTTAATCTAAGATAAGTTCAAACTCATTTAAATATTAATAAATTTCCTAATCTGCATCATAAAAAATCGATAAAGCTTTTCTCAAAAGTATGTAGGTAAAATACTAATAATATTTATCAAATGATGTCGTTAAAAATATGAATAAATTAATAATAATTCACCGGTTGTTTAGTTATAGTAGAAATATTAAAGCCCTGCACATGTTTACTTTTTTGATGTTCACTAATTAATAAAGTTTACTATGTAATACAATTTTATTCAATTAAATCATATAAGTATATTTATTGATTAAATTTAAAAAAAATATTTTCTTAATAATATTGAATGCTTTTCAAATAAATGGTATGATAAATATGTTGAAAAAATAATTGATTATGGTAGAAGCAAAATAAAAACAAGTTTGAAAATTTTTTGATTAGAAATGGCCCAGATTAAATTGAATTTATAAGGATATATAAATACTTATGCATTTGATAAGGAAATAGTAGCCAATTAGGATATATAAATAATATTTTTACTGAAGTAAGTATATATTTTTCCTATATTGTTCTACTATTAGTACATGACTGAATATGATATTTATGTTATATGAAAAGAAGTTCATTTATTTTTTGCTCTTTATTTTCTGTAAATTTATATATAATATATGATATTATTTATAATTTGTGAATTTGATATAGTCTAGTGCATAACAAACTCTATTATTAGATTAATTATAATATTAATATAGTACTCTCAGAAAATTGTAGCAGTCAGGAAGCTACTATCTTACAAAATTCCGTAATATAATTTTGAATATCAGTAATTTATAATTTTAAATATGTATTTCTTTTTTCAAAAACGTTCTGTTAAAAAAGTAAGTACTTTCTACTAAGTTTATCTTATATTTTGTTTTCATTAAAACAATACTTTTTCATTAAATTCAAGTGATATCAAAAATATTATTCGTTGAACAGTGAAAAATAATCAATATATTAAAGGAAGAGAAATTTATAATCATTGCAACCGAGTAAAAAATTGTCGCAAAGAGAACTATTAATTATGAAATAGTTACAAATAATTAAGCGCTTAGAATCCACTCTCACCTTCTAAAATTTAAAATATACTGGACACTGTTCAAAAAATCTTATAATATAACCGCTTGATACATTCATCGGAATCAATAGAATTATTGAAATACCTTTCATTAACAGTAAAATTTAATAAGATTATTTCCCGAATAATAAAGGAAAGCAAATTTATAATTTATGTCTTTGAAAGGTGAATAAATAATTGCAAATAATAAAATAACTCTCAAATTGTTTTTAGGGTTGTAATTTATTTGCATATATGTGTAATTTAGGATGATGATGGATAGCAGTTTTAACTTATTTATTTGACTTTCAAAATTATATTTATATGATAATATGACAAACAGAAAATGTATGCATAGCGAAATTGTAATCAGTAAGCGACGCTTATGATTACGTTTATATTCTACATAATATTTCATTAACATTGAGCAACAATACTATGATATTATGTCATTAATTTAAATGTAATTATTGGATACTTAATCACATAAAATAGAAAAAAGCAAAGATTCACAAGCGATAATGTCACAATCAAGTTAGAAAATAATATTGATTTCACAGATTATGTATGTTTGCATAATATGTTAAAATGCAATTTAAAATTCAGGTTAATAACTTGGTTACAACGCAGATGAAAGAAATAGAAATATTGGATTATCCAGTAATTACATCTCTTCTTATTGTGTACAACATCATTTAATTGCAATTGCAATGCCTGCTTATAATATTTTCAGTGAATTCAATCCAATTTTTAGATATTACATTTTCTATATCTGGTAGCAATGGAACATACATATCAATACATATCAAGTGGAACATATATAGCATACATATCAAGTAAAACATACATATCAATGATTACATTTTCTATATCTGGTAGCAATGAAACATACATATCAATACATATCAAGTGGAACATATATATCATACATATCAAGTAAAACATACATATCAATGATTACATTTTCTATATCTGGTAGCAATGAAACATACATATCAAGTGGAACATATATAACATACATATCAAGTAAAACATACATATCAATGATTACATTTTCTATATCTGGTAGCAATGAAACATACATATCAATACATATCAAGTGGAACATATATAACATACATATCAAGTAAAACGTACATATCAATGATGTATCTATGCAAATTTGCATAGATGCATCATTAATATGTATGTTCCTCTTGATCATTAAATATTCAAGGAAATGTAAGCAATGTAGAATATCTTTTATGGTTGTCTTTTTTGTACCTAATTAAAAGTAAAAAAAAATTAGAAAACTTTTAATTAATTATTTTGAAAGAGTTTATATTGAAATGATTAACAATAATTAACATCATTATCAAACTTTCATATCGAAGTCATTAACTTAAGGATGAATTTTTTTTAAAATTTTATGTATTTGAAAAATGCAAATGCTAATTTATAAATTCAAGCAAAGTTTATTGATAAAAATTCAAGCATTTATAATTTAGTAAATATTGAATTTATTTTTTTAATTTAGAGATAAAATCATGTATGTTTTTAAAAGCAACTGTGTGAGATATCCTCTACTGAAAAAATACAAATATAGTTTATACCAATGATTTAATATATATTAATTTAAACTTAACTAATTGAGAAGTGATGTGGTTGTTAAGAGACTATATATATGTTTGTATATAATAATTATTATATTAATATAAATTCATTTATTTAGAATATGTTCATATGTTCATATTTTATTCTATAAATTTATTTTATATCTGACTCTAAAATGTAAAATAGTTTTTGGTTGGTTGTGTTTTGTAGATCAAGGTCCAAGAGAAGACATGCAGTTAAACAATGGTTTTTGAAGTAAAGTTTATCTATGTAAATTATTTCAAATTAATGTTGATACAGTGTACTAAAAATCTTAAAATTCCTTTTAAAAATATTCTTCATATTTTCACTTGTCATGTTGTTTCCAAATGCTCCAGCTCTGTAGGCAATTTCTTTTAGATTTTGTTTTAATTATTTAGATTATTTAAACTTTTTTTTTGCAATTTATAGAAATCTGATGTCCTTCGATTTTCATTTTTTTTGTTGGTGAAAGTCCTGTTGCATCCTTTTTATTTGCAATTTTTAAAGCGTGATCAGGCAACTGTCCTGCATGTAGTTTTGTCGTATTTAAAACTCCAAAATATAACTCGCTGATGGCTAGAGTTACTGCATACTCCAGTATTATTTTAGATACAAATGTACCTTTCGAGCATTTTTCCAAATACAACTGTAAATACTTTCACTTGCATTTTGAGTTTTTGCATAAGCACAACGAAGAAGAATTTCATTAGAGACCAGTCTTTGATATACTGGTAGTATTTTCTCGACAACTTTTGTGATATTTCATTTCTTGCTACAGCTCTTTGATACAAGCAGCATGATAAATGTCCCGTTGGACATTTCCTATGTGTATAAGCACAACGAAGAAGAATTTCATTAGAGACCAGTCTTTGATATACTGGTAGTATTTTCTCGACAACTTTTGTGACTTTGTGATATTTCATTTCTTGCCACAGCTCTTTGATACAAGCAGCATGATAAATGTCCCGTTGGACATTTCCTATGTGTATAAGCACAACGAAGAAGAATTTCATTAGAGACCAATCTTTGATATACTGGTAGTATTTTCTCGACAGCTTTTGTGACTTTGTGATATTTCATTTCTTGCCACAGCTCTTTGATACAAGCAGCATGATAAATGTCCCGTTGGACATTTCCTATGTGTATAAGCACAACGAAGAAGAATTTCATTAGAGACCAGTCTTTGATATACTGGTAGTATTTTCTCGACAACTTTTGTGACTTTGTGATATTTCATTTCTTGCCACAGCTCTTTGATACAAGCAGCATGATAAATGTCCCGTTGGACATTTCCTATGTTGTTGGACATTTCCTATGTTCTTTTTCTAAATTGTCTTGCTTTCGACCACCAAGTGTGATACCTTTCACTCTCCATTCTTTTATAACATTACGAAGTGCTGTTCCAAGTCCTTTTGAAATATGATTAATACATTCTTCCTTATCAATACATTCCAAATGGAATATCACTATATATTTTCTCCTCGTTTATGTGAATAAATGTTCTAGAATCACCATCGCGTATAATTGTTGTGAACAACATATGTGCATCAACAAATATAGCTCATTCTAAAACAAGAAATCAGTAAATAATAATTTGAAGAATAAATATTTGCATGCCGTGAGACGATAGGAAATGGGCGTGGCCGTTTGTTTACAAGATAAATATCTTATTTTTTCAAGTTTTAATAGCATGAATCAAACAAATATTAGCCAAAATGTGATATAATATGCCTTATTAATTTCTCGAAATACATATATTTCATTATAAATTAGTTATTATTCAAATACACTGTCCTCGTGTTACTTATTTACGTTTTAGAGCAATAGTTAAAAATGCGCTTGGACCATTGTTTACATTATTAAAACATTAATAGCTTTTTCTAACATTGAGTGAAATCAAAAAATATTTATTTTACAGAGAATGTACCATATTTTTTTATAAAAAAAGAAAAGAAAAATCGATATTTCTGTCGATATTTCACATTTCGATAGTCCACCGCCTCTTTAAGTTTTCTAAAGAGACTATAGATATAGCCATAACACTAGGCTGGTGGCCAGACTACTAAGAAAATATAATCGAGAGGAATAATAAAAGGAATTTATATACTAATCTTTCATATGCTATCACCATGAGTATGAGTGATATTAAGCTAGATGTTTTCCTGTGAGCTAGATGTCCCTGTTTCCTATTAAGCTAGATGTCCTGTCTGTGATACTTGATATTATTTAACGGCTCATGCGACGTGACACAGTTGGTAACACCAATAAATATCATATATCATACAGAAATTCCAACTTTTAAGATCATAGATTTAATTTTATTACCTATAATTGAGAGAATATTATTGGGAGTGTATAATTGAGAGAGTATTAGCTGTAACAAGGATATTTTTTGACCATTCAGATGTAATAATACAATGTTTATATTTCCATTGACTAGATCAAAATGATGACACTAATTTAGACATCATTATAAACATAATTTTTTAAGGCATTAATGCTAAAAAAAAATTATTTAAAAAAACTATAGGAAAATGTTCCCTTTACCACAAAGATTCCAATAATTTCAATAACATGATATTTTTGTGAATTGTACTAAATAATTAACAAAACTTTATTAAATCATCCCCAAAGTTACTTAGAATAAATAAACGATAATGTAATGTTATAGATTCAAATAGCATCAGACCATTTTTATGCCGTAAATATTAAACAGAAATTTCTTTGTTATGAGAGATCTATAAGTGGATTTACAGTGTGTTTCAAATTATACGATACAGTGGCTTTTGCGATCATTATTGTAAGCAATACACTTTTTCAATCTCAATTAAAGTGACCTAAAAATGAAATCTAAAATATATTCTCAATCAAATTAAATCTTATCAGCAATGAAATGACAAGCTAAATGACCATAAGTTTACTTTGTGTATGACATTCAAGTTAGAGAAAATGTATCAAGTTAACATCATGAAAATAAAATTTAACTAGGTTTAATGAATAGCATGGAACACCTTAACTTAAAGTCTGATGCTCTAAAAAGCCAATTAAATTGCATAAAATATAATACATCAGAAATTGATTTCATTTTCCTAAAATGCTTAAATTTTCTTCATGACAGAAAATTAATCACTAATATTAAACTGGTGTTAAAAATTAAGCTATTTTCATTGAATAGTTAGAGAATGAAAAATTACTATTCGAATCGATAATCGGAGTGTTTTTCACATCGAGAATATGATTATTTTGAAAATGACATTCCAGGTCTTGACCGGCATAACAAGTTATTTCTATGTTTCTTTGTGATGCTTTAAGAGACATACTTTACTTTTAATTTTCCAAACAAACAAAAAAAAAACTATTAAATTTGATCTTTAATTGTGGAAGATTGATGTACGTATGTTAATTTTAATTTTTTTATATGACTATCTTACGATTAGATAGGTATTATGTATAGTTAATCAAAATTTCGTATTTGCTTACATATCCTAATTCACTTTTTCTCCTAAGTTCCTTATGCTTTCAATAAGCATTTATTTAAAAATTTGAATACAAAATAAATAGATAAGAAGAATAGAAATATACTGGGGAAAATGAGTTTAAAATTATGAATAGAAGTTTAAAATGCTTAAGGGGTTAGCTTATTTCATATTTCAAACTACCCAGAACCTTAATAGAAAAAACTATTTTTCTCAAACCTCTGCCCCAGATAATTCTGTTTCGCCCGACATGGTAAGTGTATTCAAAGAAAGAAACAGATTAAATACAAACTGTATTTGCAGTATAATTGTTACCACGTTTTTCCTAATTCTGTATTGCTGTTAGGAAACGACTTTGAAATAAGAAATATAATAACTATGAAAATAACAAACAATTATGTTGATAAGAACATTTTATTCTGTAAATTATCTTTGTTATATATATCGTGATACTGGAAGTTATCTCAATATTTTATGCAAGAAATTCTTCATTGTGTTACAATTTTATATATAGTATCTAGAAATAACATAAAATAGTGGATTGCCATGCGTACAGATGCCAATAATATAAAAATATTTTTGTCTCAAATTCGAGAAACATCATTTACATATATGTTTATTATTTTAAAAATCCCTATCCCGTTTAGTTTACTTCCAACAGACTAAAGTTTTAATTTTCATTTCTGAGTAAAGGGCATATTTTTTCTCTATTAAATGATCGAATATTTTTTTCGGCGCTTGCATGCTTTTCTGAAAGAATACATTTGTCTCCATGACTACGAGAAGAAAATGCAGAATGGCAATGAGCTTTCTTTGTGATACTAAGCTTCAAAGAAAATTCGTATTCAACGAAAAACTCTCAGTCAAATGAGTTCACATTTTTTCTGATATGTATAAAAGTGAACTTTAAAATTACAATTTTCTTTTTTTGTTTTTGGTGTAATTTACATTCATATATTTTTGCTATAATATACATTCATCTTAACAAGACATATTTGTTTACATATGATCAGAAAATATATCAGTGTATTTAAACTATTTGGAAAAAAGGGATAAACTTCATTAAAATCTAAAAAAAATATACTTCCCTAGACGAATAATATGTATATAATTAATAAGACACTACACAATTTCTAAACGCGTTTAATTATGCACTAAAAATATTATATTGCATAAAATATCTTTGTAAACAAAAGTGTTCTCATCATCATAGAAATGATATTTATTATTAATAGTAGTCTCAAATAAAGGTAAATGCTTATAAATTAAGAATATAAATTTTTCATGTAATTTTATGTTGTTAAATAACAATTTGTATTTCTATTTTCCTTACACCACTCAAATTAATGAATATTTATAAATAAGAATTTTAAGGAAAACACTACCGTGGGAAATACACATGTGTTATTAATTAATTGTATGTTTACGAAATTTTTACAAGAAAATAGAAAAAACTTTAGGCTGTTTTTATAAACACAACTGTGATTAGAAATCAAGTAGTGTACTTGTTTTCACAAATTTTATCAACACTTCTTATTATAAGATGTTTAAGGTAACTAAAATAAATGAAAAACTTCCATATTATGTACAATCCAAAGAACAAAAAATTACTTTCTAAGTGTACAATTTCTTTTTAATATTGAAATAAATAATCATATAATATGAATGATAAAATTACATGAAAATCTCAGGTTTAAATTAAAATGTATGTGCTCATAAAATAATTTTACAAAAAAATAATTGATTTAAAGTAATATCGATTTAAGCAATTAACAATTGTATACGAAAACTGTATTTATATGGTTATGTTTAACATTAATAAAATAAACAACCCTGAAAAATACTTTTTTAATAAAATATTTGAAAATATATAATTATTCATAATTTTTACATTGTTTGGTAAATATCATTTAAAAGGTTACCGAAATAATTATTATTGCTTTAGTAATTTTCGGAACATGAGAAAAGTAAGTGTAAACAAATAAGTAAAATACCTCACAAAGACATAATTATGAGAAAAAATATTCAAAATAAAGTTTAATAAAATTGTTTACCTGACCAAATTCATGTAAATTAAAATATTTTAGTTTGTTTTCCAATAATGTGCCATTTACTTTTATTATATCCACAATTAGTTTATTTACCTACCAAGTGAAATAATTTCTAGAAACATTTCTTTTGCTCGTATTATTTAATAGCCTCCTGAAATTAAATAGGACAAAATGATTGATAACTACATTATTTTTATCAATTTGTTTGCAAATAATTATTCTCTAAAACTCAAAAAATCATACGTACAAAAACATAAATTTTAAATTTTTTAAATCAAAACCATAGTAGCAAGATATATATATATATATATATATATATATATATATATATATATATATATATATATATATATATATATATATATATATATATATATATATATATATATATATATATATATATATATATATATATATATATATATATATATATATATATATATATATATATATATATAAATTGATAAGAACAAATTAATTTTGATGATTAATTTGTTTTATTTGTTTTTATATTTAATATTGTATATTATTTTCGAAAAATACATATGCCAAAGCTGAATTTGAATGCAGCAATCTATGTAAAAATCTCAATTTAATGTATACAGAGGCTTAAAACATAAAAATAGTTTATTTCAATAATCTACCAATTGCTTACTTTGTCAAAATTAAATATTTTTCAGTAATGATCAGATTACTTACAACAATCTATTCTACCACTTCATACGTGACTTAGCCGAGCTACAGTTTAAATTGTTAAATTGATTTTAAAATTAAACGTGGTGACAACACTTTAATATAAGAAAAGGATATTATAAATCGCACTTTTAATTAATTTGATATACAAATTATATTAATTTTATGTTATTTTTTACTTAATACATTCAAAACAACTAATTTGATATTTTCATTCTATGCTTCCGTTTTCTTCAATATAAATTTAATTATAATTCAAAAATATCATCTGCCCATCTGTGCTGAATTTCTTATACATTTTGTAAAAATTAATAATTTTCGATGTACATAAATTATTTTATTAATTTACATTTTTGAAGTTATTAGCAGAAATTAAATATTTCCAATTAGTTTTTGAATGTTTAAAATAAAAGGGATAAATTAAAAGCGCAACACAATTTATAACATAACATTTTATTAACTTTCCATTCATAATAATATAATCAATAGTTTCTAAATTTTATAGTTGACATATTTTTAATTAGGTCTATTCTATTTAATATTTTACGCCATGTAGTTGAGCTGAATTCGTGTACTTATTTAAAGTGAGAATCAATTTTTGAAAACATTTGCAGATTTTAGTTCAGGTTTGCTATAATATATGTTTATATGCTTATTTTACATTTACATAAATCAGTCATTTCCTGCATTATACTATATAAAGATCGGTTTATCTATGGAATTAGACAAATATTTGTAATTAAATATACCTAATTTTCATCTGATTGTCTTGATAGTGATTTTAACACTATTGGAACATTTAATTGGAAAAGTGCTGCTGAATACAGGACAAGATGGAATGAGCTCATTGAGAAGGCCAGGACCCACACAGGATTGTATTGTTGATTGATTGATTGATTGAATTTTCATCAATTCCATTGAAAAGTAAATTTAATAGAAAAAAAACAGGTAAATAATTTACTATTAGGAAATGTATAATTTTTTTAGGGTATTTTATAGCACCTTGTACTGCTTTATACAATAAGGTAAAAGATATTTTTATTAATCAGATGTGTAAGCAGGTCACTTACAAGGATAAGTAAGAGAGCTATCAATAGCAACAATCTTAAGATTTACATTCAAGATAATGATAGAAAACAAGGAAAACACTCCCTTTCACTAAATCCCTTAAATCGATATTTTTTGTTCATGGCCAATATAAAGGACATTGACCTCTTAATTGACTGTTGTTTCTGGAAATGAATAACTTGAAAGATTCAGTTTGGCTGCTGCTTCGATTTGGGAAACGATTGGTCCTTTTGAGCAGGTTCGCTAATCCTTGTAATACAGATATATACCATCCATTAATGCTGATGAGGGGAATTTCACCCACTATCCGAAATAATTCAAAGCATTGTATTATTTTGTTTTAATTGCTCTTACTATTTATTGCCTTCTAAATATTTTACTTTGATTTTCTGTCTTTTATCACTTTTTTTTATAATTTTAGGATGTAGTTCCATCATTAATTCTGTTTTTAAATGATTCCGTCGCCCTAAATTACTCGCTTATATCTCAAATCTTCTACGTAAAGAAACAAATATAATTTTGCGATTTTCCCTATTCGCATTCATTTTCAAATAATTTTAAAATTATCACCGATATTATTTTAAAACTTATTTCAAATTTGTTTAATTCATGATTTAAATTTAAAATGAATTTTAAAGAAATCTATAATATCTACTGTTTTACAAAGCTGTTATAGAGTAGTAAAAGTAAAAGTTTTAATATAAAATTCAGAGCAAAGCTTTACTAAGCAAATTGTTTTCGTTTCTCCTCATTCTTAAATAAAGAAGTGTAAGTAACTTATAAAAATCCCTGGGAAAATGAAAATTTTATTTCTACCTTTCTGAAAAAGGTTTTCTTAGTGTAGCTTGTAATTCTTTATTAAAAGATTAGGTGGTTAACTTTAATTCTCATTTTAAGAAATTTTGCAATGTTCATTTAAACTTGAAATGATTTCAATTGCTTAACTCAGAGCAATATTTTAAATTACTTTAAATATTTTTATGACAATCTTCAAGGGGATATTTAATCTGATAAACATTTATTTGAAGCTGATTCTTTCTTCAAAAATGAAAGTAATTTTAAGGTTTGTAGTTACTAATTTTAATGGAATAAACTAAATTAGTTTTTCTTCACTTTTATATCTTATTTTGCTTATTAACTTACTTCAAGCTAGATTTATGTTATAAAAGCATTCGGATCGACCCAAAAGTTTTAAGTAATGTTTTAGGAATATTTAAAATAATTTCTACCATTTATAAATATGATCACAATACTAAATATCTATTGTAACTAATTATCTTTAATTTATAAACATATTTCAGCTGGTAGTGTTTCATTACCTATAAAATTTCTGAGATTACTAAACACATTATCGGTAGCTAAATAATCTGTGTGATGAATAGAAATAAAAACAACTTTAATATGATTTTAACACTTAATCTAGCTGTTTCATTTAGATATGGATGAAATGGGCACTTTAAAAATCATTTTGTACTATATTTTCCATTTGTAGTTAATTTAAAAACAAAGGGCAAATGTGTAAAATAAATGAAATATTAAAACAATCCTTTCTCTAAATTTAATATAACAAATGTATACACTTTTATCTCAGTTTTCACAATTCTATAAATTAAATATTTGTTTTCAAGTAGGAATTGAATAATCTCAATTTTGAGCATAGTATTTATTTTAAAAGCGATGCTATAGAAAATACATTTATTTGCTTAATAAGCGAAAAAAAATTGAAAATAGCAATAATTTATATATCTTAAATTATTTAAAATATATATTAAAAGTGGATTTTTCATGTTTCATATATTTACAGTTATAGAATAAAGAAAGTGTTAATAGGAAAATAATTAGAGGCATTTTACTATTAAGTACAATAAATTACAAAAGTTTCACCAATAAATGAGAAAACTTTCCTTTGTTTTCTTAATATTTTTAATTATCTTAGGTTGTGGTTAATGACACTGATTGGGATTAGTAAATAATCACAAAATCAGTGTCATTATTCAAGTTAAGTTTATTTGTCACTAAACGGTCATTTTTTGCACACGAGGGCTAATTAGACCAGGACGTACGGTTTAAAGTGAATTCCGAACGATTACAAACATCCATGACCAAGGTGAGACTCGAACCCACGAACTGTTAAACCGAAGACAAGAGCGCTAATTATTCGGCTGCCAGCTCGGCCATTATTTAAGTTAAATATGGATATAAAATTAAGTTTATATAACACCAATAAAAAATCTATTTCTTTTAAAATTTAAAGAAAAATAGAGTGTTATTTTAAATGTATGATTTTTCAAATATTGCAAAGCAATTATTTTCATTATAAGGGTTTATATACTTCAAAATGTAAATTATATAAATAAAAGAAAAATATAAAAATATTTTAAAAGAATGCTTAATTTTGTTGTTAATATTTATTATTTTTTTCCCTATGTGTTTATTATTTTGAGGTTAATACTATTTGTAGAATTCTAGAAAATAATACACAAATTTCTGCAAATAATTTTTTCCTTTTCTGTATCTATGTTAAATACTATATATTTTGTGATTTTTAACTTTTTGAAGAACATTTTTTAAAAATTTCCTAATTAAAGAAATGCTTTCTTAACTGTTTAAATCTCAGTAGTACAATATTTTGCAGCCACATTTTCCCTATCCATAACACATATTTTGGGAATAAAAAATGTCGCTTCCTTCTTCGAAAAATTTATATATTTCAGAATTTTAAGTTAAAAATTAAATTAAACCTTCACAACTTTTTATTCTGAAATCAGAAGTCTTGTAGTCAAATTATATTAAGGAGAAAAAGTTTCTACGGAAGAAAAAAATCTTCTTAGAAAAAATAGTCTTGGCATTTAATAGCAGTACTTTTTCAGGCGTAAAAATCAATTTTCCTGGTTTGGAAACCGATAAAACTTTCCCTAAAACATATTCGTAAAACAGAATTAAGGCACACTCCTACGTCTTCAAACGAAATAACCATCAATAGATTTTTATGAATATTATTATTTTAGTTACAACTTTTACTTCTTCAAGAGAAATGCAAATTACTGGTTATGAAAATTGGAATTGAAATGTTAACATTTAATTTTATGCGAAAGAGTTTTAACTAAATAAAATGTAAAAACGTAATATACTGACTACAGAGTATTCTTAGTTATATTTCATTATTACTTTTATACATTATAATTTCAATCCTTAAGATGCAATGAAAGGTATCAATGATAAAAGTCATTTATACTTTTATAAGTCATTTATACTTAAAATTCATACATAATAAGTCATTTATACTTAAAATTATGATAAATATATTTTTTCAAAAAATTATGTTTGTCGTGAATTACATAAATTATATATGTGCAGCTGTTTTTGACAAAAATGGGAAATTTTAAAGTGTACATTATGAAACTTTGTAATTTTAAAAATAATATCAATTTTTATAAAATATTTATCTAATCAAATCTGTTCGTACAATAGTATCTGAATTTTTGCGAAATTAAAAGTCATGCATATATTGTTGTGGAAATTATGTTCAATCATTAAAATTTTTAATGACGAAATTTTTAAAATGCTTTGCCAGTTGTACCTATGAAAAAATGCGTTTTTTTATTTCATATATATCCTGTTTAATATAAATTTTATATTTTTATTAATAGTAGCATAAAAATGTACCTTACAGGTAACTCATATAGTGAAAATTCATAACGAACAAGAAAAATGTAATATAAAATTCCTCTCCTCAATCAAGAATGAAAGAATTTATGCTTAATTTATTCGAAAAAAATTATTACGTATGTGAAAGGTAGAATAAAATTTATATTAAAAGAAAACAGAAACTAAAATATAATATTAACCACAAGATTCAAATAAGTATCTTAAATAATAAAATAAATGTTATAATGGAAAAATATACAAAGACAATTGTCCCTCAAAAAAAAATTATATATATATATATATATATATATATATTTGCTTATGTTAGTAATGGGAATTTAATTATACATTTAATCACATGCTGACATATTAGCTTAATTAACTCTGAAAACTGATTAATTTATAAGAAAAAAGACATATAAACTGTAATTTTTTGTATCAATAACACTGTTCCTACTGAAAATGTGATAGAATGCTTTTAGCTTAGTTTAAACATCAAAAACATGTTCGTTTTACTTTCCAGAATTTTCTCATTTAAGAGCAACCATTATAGTATCATTTTAGAAGAAAACTTTATATATAAAGTTTTCTTCATAAAATAATTTTATATTTCTAAATTCTAAGCTTTTTCTATCTGAATTTATCATTATTTATGAAACCGGATTCCCCGACTTTTAGTCATCGAAATCCTATGCTGTTAAGTCTTTAAAATAGCATTATATCACCGCATATGCTTTGATGTTATAGTTTTCTGTGATAAAACTCAAAGTAAATGCTTCGTAAGAATAATAAAATTTCATATTGATAATAATTTTAATTTCATAATTTATTTATCTTTTTTTCGTCATTCAGTTATTTATGATATTTTACGAGTGTGTTTCGAATTTACGGCAACAAATCTTGAATATTACTTTGACATATTGATACTGGCATATGTAATTGAATATGGAAATAATTTTCACGTAGATAATTGCTTATAGAGATAAAAAATTGCTGTTTAATTATTGGAAAATTAGAAATGCTTAGGTAATTATTGATTTTTTATATTAGAGATGAGAATATGTTTTAAATAGAAGATATTAATTAGTAAGTATTTAGGTAAAGAAGCATTCCTTTAAAAGCAAGAACTTTTTATAATTTGCTTGATTATAATTAATTATTTGTTTATAGTTTCCATATTTATAATGAAAGATAAACATAATATGCTACTTTTATGTATTTATTTTGTAGATGATATTTACTATTTTGGATGCTTTTCATATCACCTTAAAACCATATACATTTTCTTCTATGCATTCAGAGAGGTATTTTGTGATTTATACTAAAATTACCAAAACATTCTTTTGAACATTAAAGTGTAGTTCTCCAAAAATATATTAAAGTATAAGAATAATAAATTATCCGAAATATCCAAATTTCTCAAATAGAAAAAAATAATAATAACAATTTTAAAAGAGTTTTTAGTAACGATGTAGTAGGACAAAAATGATTAGTGAATACATATAATTGTCTTCACTGACATCATTAAAAGTAAACTATTATTATTGTTTAAATCTTTAATTGTATATTTCTAATAAACTAATGTCATAAACACAACATTATCAGATGCATTTTAGTTATGAAGGCAATTAGGGAATCCTATCTTTGAAATCAATATAAATAAAAATATTTTTGAAAATTAGCATGATTATGTTGTACATTAATGGATTTTCATACTATTAAAAATATATATATATCATGTCATTTCTTGTTAATTTAATATTTAAATATATGCATAGTTAAATTTTTAAAACATTAATTACATATATATTTTATGTACATCCTCCAAAACATAAAACATTTTGTTTCATTATGATCCAAAGATATTCTCTCCAAAAAATAATTCCTCATATTTTATGCAATTTCTTATACAAAATGTGAATGAAATATTCATGTATCTGAAATCAATTCAAAGTTTCAATATTTAGGGAGAAACGTGTCTCGGCGGGCCACTCATCTTCGAAAATTGAGTTTAAGGTGAAAACTTTTTGACAAGGGTTCACTTTTGCTGACGGTTTGAATAAAGAAAAGAAACCTGAGACATATTTCATCTTTTATAGTTGTTATCTTGAGATCTGCATAAAACCCAAATATTTTTTAGTTAGGAGAAAACTTTTGGATGTTATTTTAAAATATTTTACATATTTTATTTTTCGCATAAATAAAGCTTTTATTTGCAAAAAAAAAAAAAAAAAAATCAAATATCATGCAAGTATAATAATATTTTAAAGAAAACTAATTGCAGCTTACATTTTAATTAATTACATACTTTTAAATGGAAATAAATATGAATTACAAAATATTACAATGAATTAATAAATAATAAATATTAGTCCATAAAAACTGACAATATGACATTTTGGAAAGTCATTTGGCATAAAATGCTTTTAGCATAGGTATCTTGACTGTCAAATCCAATTAAAAACAAGAAACCACACTCATCCATTTGGTTTCCATATTGATCTTTGTCAAAAAATCAAGAATATATGTTTTATTTCCTTTTCCTACACACATGATTATGCAACAGAATTAAAAATTGTCCACTTTTCTCTTGAAGTATGGAACAGCTTTGGCACTCCTACTGGGTGACAGACTATATAAATTGTCCTCAATCCCGCCCCCTGTATTGTTGTAAGGTCGACATTCTTCCAATAGCCTAGCAACAGTAACACAAAAAAATCTCCTTAATAACACGTAAGTAGAGAATGCTATAAGTTTCTTTTTTGGAAGTTATTTCAACGCTCATAATAAACTATCTACTAGCAACATTTCTCTACGTGATAATTTACAACTTGGTATATCTAAACCACTTAAATAACAAAACAGTAAACTTAAAAATACACTATTTTAATTAAAATAAATTCCTAATTTTATTATACTTTAAATAAAATAGGTAATTTTTTATAAAATCATATTTTGAATTTGAAAGTTTTTATAAAAGTATACTGTAAGTATTGAAAAATAGTGAATAAAATTTAAAAGCATCAACTGACACGCGATTTAAGACAATGTTTTTCTTTTAAGTAAAGATTACATTGCCTTATTTTATCATGAAATGTCATTGTTAATGAAGAAAAGTGTATGGTAATATTATTCTTAAAGAGCATCATTGCAGTCTATTTTAAGCAAGCTATTGAATAATAGTAAAATATATAAAGATTAGTTATAAAGTTTTAGTTAAATATTATTAATTCAGAGCGAGAACTTGGAAAACAATTTCTATCATATATAAACACATCTATGATTTCTTGGAATACAAATTAAGTAATAAATACAGCATTAGTTATACCCATCGTCTATTTATGGTACACTTTTTATTTAAGATCGAGGTATATTCTTCAAGATATGCCTTAAAATATTCAGAACAAATAATTGCGTTATTTTAAAAATATCATTCAAGTTCGAAAATTAAATACCTCTTCAAATAAGTATATTTTTTTGCTTAAATGTATATTTCTGGTAAAAATCCAAATAATTATGAAAGTACATCTAATATTTTTATGAGAATATTTACGCATGGCAAATAATAATAAAGTGATGTATCATCGTTATAATTGTTTGTCAATACCAAAAATTAGCAATGTAAAGTATTACTGTTTTAACTATTACAACGATTTATTTATTTAATTTAAGAATTTCTATGAGATTGTATCTTCTAGAAGAATAATTAATAATATTTGCAATTACTGTAACAGACGACTTATCAAATATTAGATACAATCCATATACTGATTCACAAAGAAAACGATGGTCTGTGGAAACAATGTAAGAAAGCCTATCATTAGATAGAAATAAATGAACTAAGCAAAAGTGATAGAAGTGAACAATATTAGACGAAAGGTAATTAACAGAGGATGGAGGTAATAGAGAACTAGATGATGTAAATAAATTTAGTAAGAATGGACGATCTTAAAATTTGCCTTGTATTAAAGTACCCAAAGAATAAAGAAAAAAGTTCAATTATGTTTAGCTGAGGTCTAAATTTAGAATTATTAAGGTGCTAGATTTTCTTATGATTAGTTTTATCATTATTTTTAATAGTACATTCAATTATTATTTTGCTTATAATATATTGCAAATTCTACTTTAATGTTATGAAAAGAAAAATTTCCGGATGTGTGACGTATTCCTTAGTTAAATTTATCATTTTAATTTTTAGTTTCTTAATCTTTGAAAATTGAATATTACAAAATTTAAAACAATTCCATTTAGTTTATTTAAGGACGAAACTACAAAAATATATAGATAAAGTATATGGAGCATAAAAGTATGTCTCGAATTACTTTTTTAAATCTCATGCAATTAAGTTTTACTACTACATTCAAGCAATTCGGATATAAATCGATACAAATGAACTCCTGATATTGTGTTGCACAAATCGAAAATAAGTTTCAAATCTGGAGAATTTCAAGTATTAAAGTAAAATATATGTTAAAAACAAGCTAATTATTTTCTTATCAGGATTATTTTTAGGTTAAGATGTACAGAGGAAGATAGAAGCACTCCTTAAATGAAGGGAAAATAATAATTTGCAAGAATTAAATTTATTATAAGTAACGAAAGCCTTACATTTAATGGAAGAATTGCGTTTGTGTAAGAACTGTTGTTGAATAGTTAAATCCTCATAAATAAAAATTGAATTTGACTGAGTATCAAATATAAAAGAAAGAAAAAAGTGATTTGGAAATTCCTTTGAGAGAAATTTTCGTTTTTCTGAAGTCAATTGCTATAGAATGCAAATTTTAAGTTTTTCATTTAATTTAATTTCATTTCTTTACGAAAAATTTAAGCAACTTACACAGGTAAAAGTATATTTTTAGATAAATTAATGCAAGTCATTTTATATATTCAAATACTTTGAAATGAATACAGTGTTTTAAATTTCATGAAAAATGCAGGTTAACTATTTTCTTTTTATGTTCAGTTATTTTACATCATTGTATTTCTTAAATATTGTTTAAAATAAATTTATTTAAAAAAAACAGAATTTCATAACAATCTTACAGTAAAAAATAACCAAATAAGTAATTTACTACAACTAATATATATTTTTATATTTACTCAATATTCGAAGACTAAGCAATTGCAGTTTAATGTAAATAATTTACATTTATTATAAAGTAATTTATAGCATGGTGCACAAACATATCATGGAAAACAGTTTTTAGTATTTAAAAAATAATTTATTTAATATGAATATCTATATAAAAATATTTTGATCTTCTTAACGATTCACAGATTACATTCCTTAAAACAGATAAATATTAGATAGATTTTAATAAAAACAATATAATTAACACAAAAACATATTTTAAATCAAGCAACATATAGATTTTTAAATTCTTTACCTAAATCATATTTTTCATCACGAATAAAATTCAGAAAATGCTTTAAGGAATGAAACATGATTTTATATTATATTTAACTAGACATGCATTAATTAGATTGCAAAAAATAGAATGTAAGTAGGAAAAGACTTGTGATTAAAATAAAATTATAAAAAATATAAATACAATTATTCAAGGCACTTTCTTCAATGTACTGAAAATAGTAAGTAAAAAAATCGATTTTAATATTCACTTCTGATGATTACAGTTTTCATGACAAATGATCCAATTATAGTATTTAGAATTTATTTTTCCTCATAATGTAAATATGCTTATTTCAAATTATTTCTCTAAAATGCGTAGAATTATTATTATTAAATAAGCTATGAAATTTAAAAATGGATGAAGTATCAGATTATTGTAAAAAGTTAATTGATACCTAGTTTTAAAATTTTAAAGTAAGAAAAAACCTGATTCAACTCCTGATTTTTTCTAATTTAATTATAATTGAAAATGCTTCGAAACTGCTCACAAGAAAAATAGAAACCAATAGCTAAATTTTTTAAAATACTTTATTTTTTTTATCAAACATACACCCATATGGAAGTAAATCTAATAGAAAGCATAAAATATGCACCAAATATTAAGAAACAATGCATACAAATAATGGGGACGCAATAAATCATTAAATTTTCAAAATAACATTTGAACGTTATTTATTTTGATGCTCTTATGATTACGAACCAACATATTTCTCTTTGATTTATTAAAATATATTTTAAATTTCAAATGCAATAAAAGACTACCATAAAATAAGTTTAACTGTTGTGATTTTTAAATGTCATTTTGAAAAATAACTTTTATTTGAAGTATTTTTCGATATATTTAATATTAATGCATACATTTATAATTACAAAGGTTAGTTTCAGACAATACATACATTCTAAAAATGTGATTTGTTTAAATATTACTGCATGCTGTTAACGTTTTTTGTTATTATACAAGAAACCATTTTAGTATTGCTAAATAATGAAAATTCATATTTCATGAAAACTTTTGAAATGAATTACTTCAATAAATTTTAGTGAATTGCACTACAATATATCATTGACTGAGAAATATTAAAATTAAGTTAATGCATAGTTTCAAATGTTAAACTGGCTTTTTGTAATTGGAAAACTATAATGAATTTAGAGTATTATATTACATTACATATACAAATTATATTACGTTTTCATATATTCATTTAAATGTCATTAATTTCGCTCATGAACTAAACATTAATTTTAGGTATTATGAAGCAATGAATCATTATTAAAATATCTATCATAAGAAATAAAAATGTATTTACTATAATGCACATTATTTATATATTTAAACTAAGAGTTAAAATAAATTTACTTATATTTTTGTAAATAAATGAGAATGCTAAAAAAATATCTGAATGTGATATAGAAAATATGATTTCAATACATTTCATTCAACCTATGAATGTTCGCTTTAAAAAAAGATAATAATGTTTGTTATGAAGGTATGTATGTTTTAATCTAAGTTAATTATGTTGAAGAGTTAAACATAAATCAATATAGGATAAAATAACATAAAAGTGTATATAATTTTATTTTATATGGTTATTAAACACCAAACACACACACACACACACACACACACACACACACACACACACACACACACACACACACACACACATATATATATATATATATATATATATATATATATATATATATATATATATATATATATATATATATATATATATATATATATATATATATATGTGTGTGTATGTGTGTGTGTAACGTTCCAACAAAATCATACAGGAAACAGCAAGAATGATTTTCAATTAAATATCAGATTACCAAAGCCAATTTTAAAGAGAGATATAATTTTATAAAAATACTTTGATTTAAGAAAAAACAAATTATTTTTATGGCAACCAATAAAACGAAGCTTAAAGAAGATTCTTTAAAAAAGAATAACAAAATTTTATTACAAACTATTTTAAAATGTTTATGTTAATAAATGTAGCTATTACATACTTGTTTTCTGAAACCAAAAAAAATATTTTATAATAAAATGCTTATATGATATATCAGAAATTATTTTATTAATAAATAAATACATTCTATTCATCCTTTTTCCATGAGAGAATTTAAAGTTCACCTTGGAATCACATGCATTATTTAGTATGCATCTTTAACACTGATATATGTTTAAATCATATTTAATTTATATTGTCCATTTTACAACGCTTTGGATTTTTTTTTTTTTTTTTTTTTTGCTTAAAGGTATCTCTTTTTTTCTCTAAATAGCATTTTTGGGGTTTAATTGTTCTAATTATTACAAATGTTATTTTTACTGCTGATAGATCATTACGCAATTAGGCGATTGAACAAGATTTTTTTTCCTTTTTTTCTGACAATTTATAGAAATATCATAATATATATATATATATACATATATATATTATTGATTACTATTAATAATATAATGTTCGTAATTAAAAAAAAAACTTTTGAAGTAATAAATGATTTTTAAAAACGTGTAACTTATAGCTTACTTTAAAAAATAAAGAGCCATAAATGAAAGCAATTATTTAACTACTCTTGGGAGCTATTAATTTGGAACTTTTTTGTTTCGTGTTTGCATATCTCAATTAGGAGCAAAATTAAAGTTTACGTTACTCAAAGCTCTTTTTTCCTATACCAAATATTGATGTTACAATCTACCAGATCACTGTAATTTTATTTTTGGTATCAATAGTTACTTAATCATTATCTGATTACTGTGGCACAGCATTAGTTTAAATGCATACATTTTTTTATTTCCGTTCTCCAACAATTAGAAGCACAGTTACTGGAAAATTACAAAATGATATATGTTAATTTTGACTATTTTCGTGACTGCAATTTATTCTGTAATTTCGGACTATTTTGAAATTACAGAACAGTTTAAAATTAATTGTTCTGTAATTTATTTTAACGAATTATCTTTCATTAAATGTTTAGCGTTAAGATAATATTTAAATGCATTTATTCATGTACCTTAATGATAAAATATTTAAACTGTGTTAGCATTGTTTTTTTATTTACTTAATAGTGTACTTTACATGTCATTCATTTATAACAATGCATGAATAGGAAATGATAAAAAAGGAGAACTGCAAAGAAGGAAAACAGATATATTAAGAAGCAAAAGAACTTCCTATATGTGTGTGTGTGTTATTATTCTGAGCATCTTTAAAAAATTTAAGTCTTAAAATGCACTATTCAGCTATAGATAAGAGGAATGATATTTTTTACTTTCTCTTTATAGATAATTTTATCTAAAGAAAGAAGATTCATAAGAACACGTGACGCTACATTAAATAATGATATTATTTAGCACCTAAAAAATCGCGATTTTATGAATAAAGTAACTTTTTATAATTCAGTATTTTATTTTGTAAATGACAAAGTGTTAAATTCCATTATGTTAAATAATAAATTCCCTTAATCATTAAAGCCTCTTTGAGAGCTAAAAAGAAAATAATTTTCTTATGCATTTTTAATAATCCAATATTAAATGACAAATTTATATATCATAATGAAAATAAAATCGTATTTAATTTCAACATAACATTTTTCTCTTTCTCTCTGTGTAAAACTAACTGAACAAATATAGTTTACTGAAAATTTAGCATAAATAAGCTTTAGGCATGATAAACGAGTTTTAAAGAAATATATTCTCGTTAATTAACTAAATATAAAATATATATTTTAGACAAAATAATCTTAACTAATAATAACCTGAAAAATAATTTAGTTTCCGGTAACACGAATCATAATTCCTATATAAATAAAGTTGAAAAATATCACCTCAGATATTATTAAAATATGAAAAGAAAAATCCGGATAATAGTGACCAATGAAACTTTGCCATTTATCTGTGAACTGTAAAGTAAAATTTCAGCAAATAATATAAATCGAACAGAATGACACATTTATATTACAAACTCATTTAAAATTATTTTACTCAATATTCAATTTAAAATCGTTTTTGCTTTTCTAAAAAAATAAATCTTTCTTTGTGAATATTTTTTTCAGTATTTTGATGTTGTATAATTCCCAGCTATTAGAATGAAAATCTTGAACACTGAGGCATGAGTAATGGCACCTTATATAGTGAAGGATAGAGAGGCACCAGTTTATGGTTGCCATCTTCAATCAATCAATCAACAATGGCACTACAAACCTGTGTGGGTCCTGGCCTTCTCAATGAGCTTATTCCATCCTGGCCTGTGCTCAGCAGCACTTTTCCAATTAGATGTTCCAGTAGTGTTAAAGTCCCTATCAAGACAATAAATCCATGGTTGCCATCTTAGCCTCAGAAAATAGGGTTTCTTAATTTAGTAGCAGGTACCACAAGCAGAAGTCCTTCAGTCTTCTGCTAATCTCTAATGTCTAAATGGACATTAGAGATTAGCCTACCAGCTTCAAAAGCATCATTTCACAAAATGGACATTGGGACTGGAATTTATTCAACACACATTTGCCGCCATTAGCAAACACAATGACTCTTGGATTGGTTCAAATTTCAAGATCCCTACCATCCAATAAAAAAAACGAACACTCAAACCAAGCAAGTTACGACTGCTTAATTTTTTCATTGTATTTAGAATTGAGTTTTTTATTAACTAATGATACAGTTTTAATAAATATAAAAAAGAATATATTTTAGTTCAAATATTATAATAGAAATTATTATTATTTGCATCGACCAACAGAAATCATATTTTTTATAAATGTAAGCATTTGTTAACTTCTGATTGAAGAGATTTAAATACTGTGCTATAAAAACTTGATTTTGGTTTTTTAAATAGAAATATTTATTTAATTTTGGCACTCAATAAAATTTATATTCATTTTATCCCTCAAAAATAATTTTTCTATAAGTTTAATATTTGTTTTAAATTTCAAAAAATAATCTCAAATGTATAAGTCAGATTATAAAATTCTTGTATTTCAAATAAATAAATATAAAATAGTTAATTTTGTACTTTTTTAAATAAAACGAAATAAGTTATTTTTTAATTAAGAAATTGTTGTCATTTATTTGAACTTTATTTATTACTATAGTTTATAAAATCTGCGAAATGAAAATTTAGTATCTCTAAATTTTTAACAAAAAAATTCATACTAATCACAGCAGAATGTATTCACATTTCATGTTATTGTTAAACTCTTCTATAAATCACGATATTTAAGAAAAACGAGGAAATAATTATTTTTAAAATTTAATTAACATAAAATATAACATCAGCAAAAATATTATATTTTGATTTTTTTATATAAAAAAATAATTCACATGCTTTTATTAGATTTTTATTAAAAACAGAATAAATAATGAACACTGTAAGATTTGAAAGTAAAATGATATTATTTGTTCATATCTGAAAACATATTCTTATGCATATTTTTATTAATTAACGTTTTTAGATTTTATTAAATTTAAAATATACATTAGATGAGTTTCTTTCAAATATAATAAATATTCCCTACATCTGCAAATCAAACATTTAAAATCAAAATTCAAAATTTCATTAAATATTATATGTATATTTTTCTAACACTTCTACATTCTAGGAATTAGATTTTAGTTAAAAATATAAGTAAATAAACTGTTTCTGAAATTTTAATCAAGTTAACAAATTTCAACATATTGTTCTGAAGAAAATGCAAAGCTATTGCTTACTAAAAGACATTGTAAAGACATTACACATACACTTTGCAATATTTTATTGTTAATGGTAAATACATAGAAAGTAACTATGGTTATAATGATAATCCTTAAAACTAAAAAAACAAAGATTGAAAGTAACATGATTTCAGATAACAAACATGAATCAGTAAATGTATAAATCGTTCATGTTGTATCGAGCGTTCGAGTATCTTTTTCACAGGGGTCCCGATATCATTACAAGGCTTAGTCACGAATGGTTCATTTCTTTGCAAGTAATTTCTCTTACTTTCATTCAATTTCGTAAATTCACATCGTTTTATATAATCTGTCAATTGAATATTTTGCTAATAATTAACATTTATTATTAAAAGTAAATTTAAGGTTAAAAAGTAGATGTGTTTTTTTTAAAAAAATAAAATAAAATTTAAGTTTATTCATTTTTAGTATTACTTGCGTTCATTTGCTAAACATTAAATGGACTCATATAAATGAATCTATTTTTTTTTGTTTGTCCACTGTAAGAATTTATCCTGAATTAGAATTTTTTTTCTGCTCAATTGTCGATTTCATCAGATGAATTATTTAATTCATACCGGCCTTAAGTATGGATTCTTGCGTAAATTTTTAAATTTTGGTTTAAAAATATTTTTTAAAACATCAACTCAAAAAGATAAAATTTCAGCACAAATTTCAATAAATTGTATTTGTATTTCTAATTATTATCATAAAAATAAAGAATTTTATCTAAGAATGTCTTTCTTTTATGGGATGTGTTGTATAGAAATCTGGTTACTTTTTTTAAATTTCCGTGATGTGCAATTTCTTGGATGAAATAATATATGATTTTATTTTAAACTCAGTCTTGATATTTACATTTGTGCCCTTTAGTAACAAACCATTTTTTTGAAATTCAAGTTAATCTACTGATTACAGTAAGAATCAATCATTAAATTGCAAAATTTCAGTAAATGAAATGTGCGTTGAATCAAAGATATATAATATACGCTTCTTTACTTGCTATTCATTACCCTTTATTCAATGTATTGGGAAATATTACTTTAATTGATTCTGTCAATTCTGTATTCTCTAGTACATTTATAAATTAAGCTTTAACATAATCATGAACTAACTAAGCCATATTATTTTTGTAATTCATATTTCCTTCCTTACGTTTTTTATTTTTTTTTTTCATTTTTAGTAAGAATAAATATAAATGTGTATCCTTAATTTCTTGAAACTTGTAAAACAAAATAAATTTATGAGACATCATTCTCATTAGCAAGCTTATACTTTGTTTCAAAAATGAAACTATTATTTAAATAATATTATGTTAATTTTTCTTTAATAATCTTGTAGTATATTTTCCTGTCATCATCGAAAGGTTAGAAGATGGATTACTAGTTTAATTAATAATTGCGTAATACACCAAGGCAGTGAATATTAACATTATAATGTAAATATTTTAGAAATAGTAAATCAGTGTTTCTCAACCTTTAAGTATTCAAAGCCCAATTTTCAATCATAATTCTCCTCGCGCCCCCCCCTCCCAGCATACAATAAAATGTACAAAATAATAATGTATTTTGAGTATTTTGGTGCTAAAACATACACTACAACCTTAATTTTAAACTTTACAAATTACCAAGAATACGGAAATTTATTGACATTTTGCAACACCGATCCTCAGCATTTAAAAAACAAAAATCTTATGCCTTTTCATTGCTCTTGCATCCCGCAATGTTGGGCATTCTCACGGTTTCGCGAGAAGTTTCGATTTGTCTGGTCAGCTTTAAAGTTAAGTTAGCGTGGGCAAATGTGAACAAATGTTTTCGCATTCAGAGAAGGAGAAAGTTCTATGACGCCAATTTCAATTCCCTACATTCTCATTCGAGACGATCCTTCTATTGCTATTGAATATATTTTGAATGTGTATGGTGTATATATTTTTTCATACTATTGCAATTCACCGTATTAAATACAGTATACTTAAGGGGAATCATGGATAAATTTTTAAGTGAACATAAGACGATAAACAAGCATCAACAAGTACACAGATGAGCCTGGTTCCAAAAATAAAATATCAAGAAAATATTTTCAAGAATACTTAAATTTTGTGTTCACTAGTACTGAAGTAAATGAAGAAGAATGGCCCCTGCTCATTTGCTCCAAAATGTTGGCGGCGGACAGCATGAAACATAGTAAACTTAAGTGGCATTTGGAAACGCTTCGTAGAAAATACTTAAACAAACTAGAGAATTCTTGAAATTAAAATCATATGAAAATCAAAAATCATTATTTAAAAAAACTCTGTCTGTGAATGAAAAAGCTGTAATTGTCCCATACAAAGTTTCATATAAAAGAGCCAGACTTAAAAAGCCACACTCCATTGGTGAATATTTTTCCAATCGCAATTGAGATTGTAGAAGTTATGTTTGGAGATAATTTTGCAAAACACTTGCAGTCTATACCTCTTTCAAATGATACTGTTGCCCGTCGAATTGCTGATATAGCTGAAGATGTAGACTTTTAGCTATTATCGAAGTTGCGTGACAAATTGTTTTCATGACAACTCGATGAGGCAACAGATAATAATAATGATGCTCATTTCATTACCTATGTTAGATTTTGTAATGATTTTAAGAAAGAGGCAAACAAAGAATGCAAAAATTGCGTCGAAATATGCACCGATTTTGCTCGTTCTATGTACAGAAGATACCAAACTATTCAAGCATTTGCGAAACAAAAATCACCACAGTGCGTCTGGACACATTGCATAATCCACAGAGAAGCTTTGGCTTTCAAAGAAATGAGTCTTGGTTTGAATATTGTGTTAACTACGGTTATAACCGTAGTAAATTATATAAAAATGAAACCCTTGAAATCAAGAATCTTTTCCGCAGTTTGTAAATACATGTTTGCAGTACATTCAGCGTTACTCTTTTATTGCGTGGCAAGATGGCTATCAGGAGAGAAATTTTTGCAACGTATTTCTGAATTAAGAGAAGAAATAATCGTTTTCCTAGAAGAAGAAAACAGACCGGAAGATGATAATTTTCGCTATAGTTTATTTGTGATGAAATTGAGCTACGTGGTCGACATATTCGAGAAATTAAATAACTTGAATCTTCGATTGCAAGGAGCAAATACACACATATTCGATACGAGTGATAAAGTTAATGCTTTTAGTGGGAAATTGGAATTTTGGAGCACAAATTTAAAGCAAGAAAACTTAACAATGTTTGCTAATTTGATTGATTGTGTTAAACCTTACAAGGCTGAAGGACAATACTTATATAAAAGTTGTTTTTTTAAACATTGAAAATCATTTAGCAAAGCTAGCGAAGAATTTTAAAAATTACTTTCTTGCTCACGACTAACTGATTACAAATTACAATTGGGTGAGGGATCTATCGCAAAATACTCCCGAAGGACTGTCAATTGAAGAGGAAGAAACCTTCATGGACTTCACGGAAAGCGGCGAAACCAAAAGACAATTGAGTAATAAATTACTCTTTGAATTTTGGACTGGAGTGGATGATGAGTTTTCTGCATTTAAACAAGGGCATTTCGCATTCTACGACTATTCTTAACATATCACCTTTGCGAAACTGACTTTTGTGGCGTGGCTTCCTTGAAGACAAAATATAGATCTCAGCTAAATATAGAAAAAGAACTGAGAGTACCTATTTCTAATATTAAACCCTCCTTCGAGGAACTTAAAGACAGGCCCAAAGAAGTCACTAATAATTATTAAATTTGTTTTCGATTTAGCAAGTTTTTTAATTTAATAAGTCAAGTATTAAATATGTAGAAATTATACTCTACTAGTTTCTCTCATTTTGCTTTTCTTATCAAAAATTGGCTATTTGATGAATATTCTTCATAATAATGAATACAATAATAATCATTTCGCATTTTCTAAAACAAAATGAAATTTGTTATAGACGAGTATTTAATAAATATTGCATTTTTTCCGAAACTATTTCAAATTGAGCATTTATCCTGCAATTGCTACAACAATGTATGTTGAAACAGTATTTCCAAAGTTTTAAGGTATCCTTCTAAAATTTACTTTTCCTAAGAGAGTATTCATTATTTTTTTATTATGCTTCAATACGTTTGAAAACAAATCAATATTTTAATCATTTTTACAGGATATATATTAAAAATAACTTTGCTATGGAGTAACCGTTTATAACTAGTGGCAGTATCAGAATTTTTAATGGGGTACGTAATGTAATAATAAATGTAATGTATTTATTTATGCAAGTTTTTAAAAATTATGGTATATCAAGTATTTTCACATTGTGTTATATCATATACTCATATGATTTTATTATTGACAAGAAATATTCTATTTGAAAGGAAAAAAATTCCGCTAAGTTAGAAAATCATAAGATTTGCTCGTTAAATCTAATCAAAGCTGTCGTCTAATTAATAAAAAAAGATATTTAAATTATATATATATATATATATATATATATATGTGTGTGTGTGTGTGTGCGTGTGTGTGTGTGTGCGTGTGTGCGTGTGTGTGTGTGTGTGCGTGTGTGTGTGTGTGTGTGTGTGTGTGTGTGTGTGTGAGTGTGTGTGCGTGTGTGTGTGTGTGCGTGTGTGCGTGTGTGTGTGTGTGTGAGTGTGTGTGTGTGTGTGTGTGTGTGTGTGTGTGTGTGTGTGTTTATATATATACTTATACTACGTAAAGTAAGAGGCAAATTGTTTCGAATTTTTTAAACTATTTTGAATTAATTCTATTACATAGCAATTCATCTAAATAACGATTTTTTTATCATTAAGTATCGACCCGACAAAAAATACTTAGTTCAAATGTTCTTATTTGTAAATTTTTACCCTTGATTCCAGCTAAGAACTTCACTGTCAATTTCCATCACTTTGACGTCAAAGATACCATGTTTTATCTGCTGACATTAATAATATTTGAGCATTTTTCTATATTTTCGACCTTCTTACCTATGTTCTACAGCTCATTCCTAAGAGGATTTTTTATTCTATCTTATCTTCCTATTGATAAGAAAAATGGATTTGAATGAGCAAATAGATTCATTCTCCCATTTTTTAGGCATTCCTGCAAAAGACAACAGCATTCAGCACTTTAGTCAGTTTATTCCCACTAATATCTAGAAGTTTTTATCATGACAATAAACAATCCTGAAAAACATATTTAATTATTTTTTATTGCTGTCGGTACTTTACTAAATGAAATAACAGTTTATAAAAAAAATAAATATATTTTTGTCAAAAATCATTTAGCTTCGAAATGACTTGCTACACTTGGAAACAGTTAAGTGAAAGAATATACAAGCTGTCAGTCTTAAAAAAAATTAAAGTTAATTAGATGTAATCAACATAATTATTTAAAAAAAAATTACTTTATTAATAATGTAAATATGAAGATTATATGATGTTCCCTCTAAATTACTTTTCAGTTTTTCCTAATTATTGATAAATTGAATTCAAACAATAATAAGTATTTGTAAATTCTCATTGCTACAATTAGTATTCATAAAATAAATTTTGCCAAAGTAATTTGAAGAATATTTTTATATTATATGTGTGTATATTTTATTTATATTTGAAAAAAATTAATTATTTTAAGAATAATATATATTTTTAAATAAAATTAAAAAACATTCACACACTTTCCTTACGTGTTTGTTGCTTGCTTATTTGCTAGTGATAGTTTCTTTCAGTAAATAAAGCATTCGTTAATAGATGTTACATTATATGGATTATGATTACATAAACTATTTCATATTTGATGAAGTTTTAAGAATTAAAATATAAGTGTTGCATCACATTATTTTTTAATTTATTTCTGTAGCTCTAGATAGTTACAATAATTTAGTTATACTGCAAAACATGAAATATTACAAAATGAAATACTAAGCCTACAAGCATGAGTTTTATAGTTTGATAATTTATTTGGAAACTTTATAAGAAAGAGAGAGAGAGAGAGAGAGTTTTTTCTCAAAAGTACATCTGCTTTTAAAAAGCATAAAATATCTTACATTACTGTTAGTTAACTTTTACAATTTCAATTCGAAATTTCTTTTAAATCAGAACACATTCAAATTAATATTATTTATTTAAATGCAAACTTTCAATACAGAATTTTTTAAAATACTAATGAAAATTACCTGTGATATGTTTATTTTATCTTCAGCTCCTGTTGAATATCAAATAAGAAAAATATACAAAAAAATTAAAAACGTTTTTATTCGATTTAAATTATTTTAAATATAGTGTGTTAGGAAATGAATATTTATTTCAATCTACGAATGAGTTAAGGCATAAAGTTAATTATATGACATTACATTAAAATTTATAGTTTAATTTAAAGCTCCAGTATAAAGTTTTCAATAATTATAAGTTTTGCGTTTAGAAAAATAATTTCAATAACAAAAATGTATAGTTTCATTTATATCCCTTATATTTATACAATGAAATAATTTAAGACTCAGACCAACTTAATTTCGTTTTAAATTATTATTATTGCTTAAAACTGTTTCATATTTCTCTAGGCAGATGACTTTTTCCCTATAATTTTCAATGATTTTTTTAAAATATTTATTTTTGAAATTCGACGAAAAATGTTTATATTATAATAAACTATTTATAATGAAATGTAATATTTAAGTCGTGGTGTACATTTGGAAATTACTCATCCATCAGATTTGAGTTAAAGATAAAAATGCCACTGCAAAAATTTCACTCGATAGAAAACTAATATAAAAATGAAAAATCTTAAACAGAAAAGGATATATTCTTGCCATAAACGTAACATAATAAAATATTTTTAACTTAAAACCCTTTTCGGCATTCCTTGGTATACAGGGAGATATTTTTTTCACAAATACAAACAGCATACATAGAGATTATTTAACTTTAAGTTTCAAATAAGATAAAATATTTTAAATGTAAGGCCCTGTGTGGTATTTTTGGTACACAGGACGATATTTTTTTCACAAATAAAAATAAAAAAACATACATAGACATTATTAAAACCTAAGATTTTTGCTTAATATCAGAAGCTTTTGATAAATGTTATCTTGACCGAATAATTTGAGTTTAACAATAAAAAGTATAAAAACAAAACTAGGATCGCCACTTGATTCGAGTATGCATGTTTCCCTGTGTTCCCTTGTCCTTTCTTATGAAATGATGAATGAATGTGGTCTACCCTGTAAATTGGTTTGTGATGGAATGACATGGATAATGATACTCGCTTAATTTTTCTGAAATCAAAATTTCACTCTTAAATAAGTTAACTACCTACCTGCTACGCGAGACTTTATTTCATTTCAAAATAAGCTGTCTCATTTGCCTTTATATGTCTACTTATTTGTAAATTAACCTATACATTATAAGAATCAAAATTATATTGTTAAAGGTTTTCGAAAAATCATAAGTATAGAGACTTAAATGCGATAGCTGTATGTCACTAAATAATAGCAAACATTGTGCATTTTTCCAGATATGAAAGTGTAGATGTTATTTTGTAAGAAGAGAGAGTGACTTTTGTATTTCGGACGCAATCAAGCACTTCATCGGTAATTAATTTTTGATATGGTGTTACCAGTGTGAGAAAGCACTTCACTTAAATAAATTTGTCGATTTAAATGTGTCACTGCTTTTTAATTTTTGTGTATTAATTAAAGTATGTCCGTTTTAAATTGTGCATTCATTTAAAGCCATGGATATTCCCTACTTATATATTGAGAACTTGAATCTAGATAATCTGAAATATCATTGAATACACCAGTTTATATAACAGGTTATGAAAATGGCAATTAATAATTATGAAAAATATTTACTAATTAAATTTCATTTTAATTACAAATCATATCTTTAGTATATAATAATTTTATAAGATATAAATTTGAGTAAGATTTTAATTTATTTCTCAAGACAACGCAATTAAATTGTTAAATAAAACCAAAAATATTAACTAAACCAGCTATTATGCTTTAAATAATTTCTTTATAATTTGCATGTCCTAATGATTTTGATGAAACGAAGTTTTGATGTGATAGAATATACTTCTTTCAAAGCCAGACCATGAATATAATTATCAACTCAAAAATCTCAAAAAAATAAATAATTAGTTTAAATATTTATTGCAAATATAAATAAAATGATGAAATATGTAATATACAAAGAAATTAAGTTCTGTATCAAAATTTGTACAAAAAATAAATCTTTTTACTATAAAAAGACTAATAAAAAATGGTGAAGTCCAAAATTGATAAAGGTTCCTTGAAAATTAATGTCTCTTTTTTATAACTGGAAGTTAGTTCATAAATTACTGTGAAGGCTCTCTTATCAATAAGTGCAATATTATGCCATGTGATTAACAGAATAACAAAAATATTGCTTTTATATTTTCATTATAGTTTTCCGCAAAAAATTTAGAATTAACAATTTAAAAATTATTCAGTGGAATGCTTTCTTTGTACTGTGAAAACTCTGGTCTTTGTTTAGAAACCAGTTCAACGTTTTAACAAAATTTACAATACATATAGTTCTCCACATGAATAAAGGTGCAAAATTTAACAGGATTTAGTTCTGCTGATAGTAACTGTGAAACATCTTTTTCACTCTTATACTTAATTGTATAAGAATATGGTAGCGAAAATTATGTTCAAAATCCAACAATGTAATGAATAAAGAATATGATCAATAGCTCAATAAGTAGAATAAATATAACTTTGTTAAGAACATCGAAAACACAAATGAACAACGAGACCTCGTTTGACCAAATATTAAACAAATATAATCTTAATAAAAATGTTCTTCTTTCAGTTATCAGTTCGTTCAAAAAAAAAAAAAAAAACAGTTAATTTGTAGAATGGACGGGTCTAAAAAGGCTGTGTGAAAATCAAATATTCAATAATTGATATCATATGTTTTCCTGTTAAAAATAATGTATCTCGTACATTATATTATTATTTTGAAATCATATTTCAAAAAAAAAAAAAAAAAAAATTTATTCACTTAATAATTGTAAATGACACTCCTTTGAATTTAACTAAGCAAAGAATAAATTTAATTACATATTATAGAAAAGATATTTTTTTGTCTTTTCAGGAGTTTGTGCATTGCAAGAATTTCATAGAACATGACGCAAATTTACCCCACCAAAAGCCAGTGCAAATTAAACGTTATCATGCTTCCAAGCCAGAATATAAGTACGAAAGCATATTGATATTGCGAGTATGTTGAAGGATGCAATTTAGAGAACCTAATTTCTTGTTTTACATCACCAGTAAGCCAATTTGTAAATTCTGATAAAAATCATAGATCTTGTAAAGAATAACGGTGACAAAACTTGTTACTATTATTCAAATTATAATATAAGAATGAAATATTAATGGTTACTATATCAAAATTAATTTGCAAATCATACTGAATTTATATGTATGCTTATTTCAATGCGAATTTTAATTGGACAGAAAATTGAAAATGGCTCTAAGAATGCAAAAAACTCCAATAAATTGAATTCGAAATTGTTAAAAAACAACGATTACCATAATTTATCTATTCTTGATATTGCAATGTTTTTTATTTTAAATCAAGAAAATGGTAAATAACTTAATCAAGCATATAATAAAATTCAAGACCCAACCAATGGAAAGACCATTTAATGGGAAGATCATAAAAATGGTATTTTTGTTGTTTTATGCGAAATACTTATATCAACTAATTCGATTTGTGCTACCGGTACTAGTAGAATGTAATGTAGTGGTTATTTACATCTAAAATTTGGATTCTCGATCATTACAGTTTTGAGAAATTTATCCAAAACAAAATGTGAAATAGGCAACTTATTGGAATAGTTCTTCTGAAAAAATATTTAAAAATGTTAAAACAAAGATATCTATTCAAACATTTCTGTATAGTTCAAATTTTAATAAATAAATTATATTTCAAAAGGTTTAATCCTTATTAAATATCAAATTTCCGCATCTAAAAGGAAGAAATATATATACAATTTAGAACTTCACTGAAACAGAACAACAATAGAACAACACAGAAAAAAAGAATATCTTGCAATTATCTGTCAAATTAATTCATTGAATGTTATACAAGTTGTCATAAAGTCAATATACAAAGAATATAAACAGAAAAACAATATACAATATATAAAAACATAATATGTACAATATATACAACATTAAAACATAATATATACAATATATAAAACAGAACAACAATAGAACAAAACAGAATGTCTTCCAATTATCTGGGAAACAAATTCATTGAATAGTATAAAAGTTGTCCTAAAATCAATATTAAATATCCTAATAAAGTTTATTAGTAATTTTAATGCCTAATTTTGCATTATATTTCATAAACATTGTAAAACTTTAGAAACTGTAAAAAGAAAATGCAGATTTTTTATGTGATGAAATAATGAATTGTAATATAGCACAATCAGTATGTGTTTTATTCAATCATATTCTATCAATGCATTGTATACATTTGCTCTTTTTCTAACACAATCTTCATATAGTACGTCATGCTATATAACATTTTCCTCTAGCTAACCACTATAAAACTGGGTGTATATAATCAAGTTTACTTTGAGTCTTCAGAAATACCCTATTTAGCAATCTTACTGCAATATATTTTCATTATTATTTCTTGTTATGTTAGAGATTCTGTAAAATATTGTGTTATTTTTATCATTTTAAGCGTTTTTACTACTTATTGTATTGTAATTATATTTTTGTTCAATAATTTTCTTAATCGTGATACTACAGTACACAAAAGGAAGTGTGGGAAACAAGAACTGAATCAGCATATTGTAATTATTAAAACATTAAAGCATTAAACTTTTAAACATTGCAACATTTAAACATGAGAGAGTTACTTGTTTTCATTGAAAATCTGTGCTAGTTATTTTTGCTCTATTTTAACCTCTTCTACTTAAACTTAATTATATTGCTTGCACATTTGTGTTATAAACTACTTATATCGTCTGTTAGGACAACTATCAAGATAACTAATTTGTATTTTTATTACCAAGGTTACATGGAGTGTTATGATAATCTATTTTTACAATATATATATACATATTTTATAGTTTTTATAGTTCAATACTTACATCATACCGTATCCCATAGTGAACATTTTGAAATGTTTTTTTGCTGATGTTGCATTTCTTTCAAATTCTTAATTTCAAACCTTAGAGATCTATTGAAATTCAATTTTGTTTTGAAATTTCGAGATAATTCCGTCATAACCAGATGTATTACGTAGTGGAGCTATTCCTAATAATCGAATGTACAGACCAAGCGTTCCGTAGCGTATGCCTATGTGTATAATACGATTTATCTTTTTAATACATTTACATGTATAAAATGTTCATAAATAGGACAAAACCTATAAAATGCTGTATTGCTTACATTTTTAAGCATCTTTATTTGAATTCGCATGAATAAGCAGTAATAATAATTATTTAATATTTGTATAATTCTTAACCGAGGTGAAATATTTATTAATCGTGGTTTACTGTTAATTGTTTATTTTACATAAGAATTCAAAATTATTATAACTGTATTTTGTAATTAGTTATCCTGCCTATGTTTAATAAATTATTTTCAATGAATTGAAAATATACTTTTGTGAGCGAAATTTTGCTTTAAAGAAGAAAAATAGGTTTGTAACGCTGAAGGCAACCAGAAATCTTACATTTTTTTTGGAAAAAAAATGCAATGCAAGTTAAATTACAATATTAATGATGAAATACGAATTCAATACTAGAAATTAGAAGATCGGTGACAATTTGGGAAATGCGTTATCAAATTTAATAAACTTAAATAGTATTGATAATATTTCTGATAAAAAAAATGTGTGCTCTTACCATGCTTATCTTGTTCGTTAAGTAACCAATATGTAAAATAACATGATGTGTATTTTTGCATATAGCATCCGAACATAATCATAAGCTACAACTACATACGTTACATCTATTGTTCATTAATGTAAAATATCCTCAAGTTTCTCTCACATTTGCAGTAATTTTTCTTATGATTAATGAATTAACACATTTGCATTTTATATTCCGAATCGAGATAAATACACTAAAAACTAATCTTGAATAGTATACTTTATTCCAACAGCAGGTACTTGGATGACGACCCTATGCCACAACAAGGCCAGAAACTGCTATTTCTTTGTCTTTACCCCACGTGCACCTGTGAACCATGTCACGGAGGTGAGTAGCGTTGCCCGCGCTCTACTACCACAAACTCGTTTATGGGGTGGGCCACATTCATACATCATTACTGAAGAAAGGGCAGAGAAACGAAACACAGAAGGAAAGTAACATCCGTACCCGAGCCTGGATTCGATCCCGGGACCCACAGCTCATGTGTAAGGAGCGCTAATCACTATGCCATCGGTCAATATTATATACTGTTCATGTATTATATATTTCACAACTATATTTTGAAAATTTTATATAAAAAATTAAAAATAGAATGCTACATATCAATACAAATCAAATTGCATTTTACTCATGTATCTAAATTACTTAATTTGCCAAAATTTTTATTTTATTTTTAAATTTTAATAACAAAAATAGTTGTTATCATACACATAAATCATTTTAGAAACTGTAACTAATTTCTTAATTCTGTAGAAAAATTCAGTTTGTTTGCAATATTAACGTTAGAAATTCTGGAAATTGGTTTCTTTTTGAATAAAAAGTGAAAAAAATGCAATATTGACTTCTGAGCAAAGACTTGCTAAATGAATTGACTAATTGAAAAATGTATCTTCTTAAAGTCTCTAATAATAAATTTCAACTTAATTTAAATTAAATAAATATCTTTTAAATACAGTTAACAATCGAAAAATTAATTTGATTGCATTTTCAACCGAATTCAGTTGATTGAAAAAGGAATAATTAAGATACTGAGCATTACTATCCTTAAAATAAGGGATTAAATTAATTTATTTTAAACAATTTTCTGCAATGTTTCCAGATATGTGTGTGCTTCTGCTTATACATATATTTTAATTAATGAATATTTTACCAGATGATTGTATAGGGTATGGCTTAATAAATGTATACTAAGAATTGTAATGAAACTCTTAATAAAAGGAAGCTAAAATTGTGTGTTCCTTGTTAAGCATTGAAATCAATATTCAAGGAAATAAGGTATATTTTATTTCCTAGATGAATTTTCTTCCTTTCCTTGTTTAAGCATATTTCATTGATAACTGCTCGTATTTCATTGTTATCTTGCTAGAATGTAATAAATACTTTATAAAGATTTAACTACAAGGAATTAATCCCTCAACCGTCTCGGATTCTGTGAGGAGAGTGTTTTATTTTTGCTTCGCCGCGTCAATATAGTTTTGGCTTTCACTGCAATGCAGTATTTAATTTTTTTCTCCCTTTTGCATTTGTTTAGAGTACAAAAGCGTCTTTAATTCTTGGTGAGACATATTTCCGCTGTACCCTGGACACCTCACAAAAATCACATTCTAATGATATACAGCGGGTTAGTCCATCAATCTTTGTCAGCTGAAGAAACCAGCATGTGTTCTCAGTTTGTCTTGTGAATGTTCTGCTCGAAATTTTCTACAAATCCCTATTATTATTTTTCATTACACTAAATATGATTTTTATTTAATTATTTTGTAAATTATTATCAGGATATTTAATTTATTTCTCAGCAGTATATTTAATTTATTTCAGCATATAATAAATACATAATTTTTAACTAAAACACTTTTATCCTAATAAACACAATACCGATATAAATAAAATTACTTATTTTAGTATTTTATTTTAGTTCAAGGAGACAATATTGAAATATCTGTCATTATATGATAATGTCTAATAAATTTATCTTGTAATTTTTATATGATAGCATTTGTATCACGTGTTACAAAGAATAGATATTAAAAAATTGATTTTTGAGATGGAAAATAGTTTATAGCTGCAAGAAGTTCAGATTTATCTGTGAAATGTACTTACATCACAGGAAAACCGCTTTTATAAGACGGTAGTTTTACCTTTAAAATAAAAAATAGAATTAAAAATTAGAATATTATATGTAACACAATGAGAATTAAAATTCTCGTAATTTTACTTGGCCTAAAATTTCTTGGCCATTAATGAATAAAATGTGTAGTCTACTTATTAGCCAGTGCCAACCTCACTCAATTTCACCTGCATTTATCAGTGATTAAAATGATAGAAGGCGGGTCAGGAGCAGCTCAGCTTTTTGCCAGTAGTTTCTGTTTGTTGGGTATATGTCTACTTAATTTCCCTAGCATTCTTATATGTTAATGGATATTTTAATCTATATGATTTACATTTAATGAATTCATTTTCTTTAAATTTTCTATAATATCAATTATTGATTTATAATTCCTAAGTTTATTAATTAAAAGCTTCTTTCGTACTTTTATATAATAAAGAATTATATAATATAATAAAGAATGATAAAAGCAACTGAGTTCGAACTATGATTTAAATATATATTTTAAAGTTTTCCAAGTAGTAATAATTTAGAATACTTTAAACTATCCCGAATGTGAATAAAAATAGAAAAGCGCCGAGCAGTTCAAAGCGTTTATAGCTGTACCCTTTCTTGAATCAGGTTCTCACCATTTTGAGTAAACTATCACATTAGTTAAATGAGCCTTGGTCGCTTAGAAAAAGTTTTCCCTAGTCCTAATTTTACACCAATCATTCAAATTTGGGAGTTGAACTAGAAAATTTGCAGTGAAGCTAGTTGTCCTTACCAAGAAGCTCGGGAAATCTGATTAACGCATAGAAATCTTTGCCCCAGTTAATTCGGGATAGCCAGTTAAGGGTTATTAAATGAGATATATGTTGTTTTGAAATAATCGCTTGTTAAGGTATATCTAAATTGTTGAATGACAATTTTCAGACTATTTTAATTTATGAATACAAAAATCTGATACATAAAATAATACCAAATAAAGCAAAAAGCAAAATTTCATTCTTCTCATCTGCAACTTGAACACCGTTTATAATTTTAAGGAAAAAGTACATTTTTAAAGTAAAACTACTTTGAATATTTTGAAAAAATATCATTTGTGAAATTCTTGTAACATAGTAAGTACTTCATGCTACCATACGCATTTTTCTAATTGATTTTTTTAAATTATTCACTGGAGCAAGACAAACTCCAAATTTTATTGTTGATGAATCACTCTTTAAAAATATTTCATCATATACTATGAAAATGTCATTTGCTTAAATTGGATTGTTAGGACTTTAAATACTAATTAATATTTCTCAAAAATAAATGTAACTTATTGTGTCAATGAAAAATAATTTCTAGATTTATTTCTCTAAGGATTTTTGTTGTGGAATATGAACATTGGATTAAATTGTATTGTAAATGATTCCTATTTCTTAGACGGGAAATAATTTACATAAATGGCGTAACTTCTTTTGTTTGGTGCATATTAGTTGTTATTTTCCATAGTCTATTGTAATAATTTATAGAAAGCGAAGTTGATATTAATTCTATTATTATAGAATTTTATGAGCACATAACTCTTGAAACATTTCTCTAATGGAATTAATTTCTATTTTTCATTAAAAATTTGTACATTTTCATAATTTGAAACACATTGTTTTCCTTTAAAAAAGTAACGCAAGGTAGAAATATCCTTACAAAATTCGAAATCACTCTAAAGGGAGAAAATGTTTGAATATGCAGATGACTAGAATTTCAGCAAATTTCCCAGGCGCAGAAGAAACACATGGATTTAAAGTACTATATAAAAGAAAATTTTTATAGAATATTTTTCACTAAAAAATTACTTTATATATTCATAATACTGATATATTTACCCCCCAAGCAAAAAGGATAAATGCTTACAAGTACGAGGTTTTATTGAGATATAATTTTGATTAGTAAGAGTGTGGATTATTATTCCATAATATTACCACTGACACTGGTTAAACACAACTAGTATAATACAAACATGAAATCACTTGATTCCTGATAAACTTAATCAACATTCTTCCATGAGTAACATACTAAATGTATTAAAATTAACCAGTACGGTAACATTTTGCTACGAATCCAAAGTTACAGAAATAATATGAAGTCGGCGTCGGTAAACCATGACGATCATACCCTTAAAAATAAAAATAATAATCTATATTGAATATTATTTGCACAAATCTTATGGTTCACTTTAAATATTTGGCAATTGATATAATTTTATTTTTATAAGTAATAATATATCAAAATTAAAGAGCCACTTTATGGAAAAAAAAAAAAAACACTCAAAACATTGATTGTAATAATCTTCAACTATTAGATGTGAAGATTTTGCAATTATTTTTATTTTAATTCTAACAAAAATATGAACATAGTTGACAGTTTAAGCTAGACTGTGTGAGATATTTTAAACTATCTTATTTTTACTAAAATATCTCCAGAAACATATACAATCGTATTGAGCTCGTACCATGGCTTCATGGTGAATATTTTCAGAATCTTCTGTAATAAACTGACCGACTAAATGCTCCTATGTACTACTGCTTATTGAAGTTTTTATACTCGTATGTACTCTGTTTAAAAAAAATTGTGATTATTTAATTTTATTTATTTTTTTATATTAATTTTTATAAATTTTGATCATCCAGGTCATATATATATATATATATATATATATATATATATATATATATATATATATATATATATATATAAACTGTGAAAGTAAATATTTTTCATTCGCTATGGAGAATAATTAGAAATATTCATTCAAATATGTCAGACAATTATAAATATCTTAGAATGAATTCCGTTCAAATTTTTCAATTAGGATTTATAGTTTTGAAGAGTCAATTGCATCACACAACTTCTGTGGTTTATGAAAAAATTAAGAAAAACAATAATTTTTATTTAATTTCAATTTATTTGATGCGAAGATTAAAAAATAATTAAACAATGGGTTTCCTTTATAAAATTTTACATTCTCAAAGAACTCAAAAATTTATACAAATATTTGAAATAATATAATTTTTATTAAGCTTTAAAATTCCCAATGATTTCTCTTATATGAGCAATTTGGTAAAATAAATATTTCTGATACATTTTCTTTGAAAAATCATTTTTCATTAAAATATTTAATTTAAATCTTAAATAAGAACTCAATTAAGAAGATCTTCGTAGTACTATTAGCAATTATTTTTGTGTTCTTCTTACTTTCAAAATTTTTGTTCTGTTATTCACAATTAAATTGCAGTGAATGAAGAAGTGCGATATCGAAAATCGAAGAGAAATTTAAAAAATTCAAAGGAATTGAGAAATATGATATTTTTCTACGTTATTCAATATTTAGCAGATAATTAATGTTGATACTTACACTGAATGTAAAAATTTTTAAACCACAAATATTGATAATTTATAACTCGAAGTACAAGATTATTCTTATTAATTCTCTTTCTTCAATTTTTAATTATGACAACAAATGCGTCATAATTAAAAAGGATGATTATAAAAATGATGGGTGTTGCGGGAAATAAAATATTGATAAATTAGTAGAAGAACATTAGTGAATAAGAATAATAATGGATAAGCAAATATTTTTCTTAAACAGGCATAAAATATAAACAATATATTTCCATAAGAAGATTAATAACTTTTGGAATTTATGCATTGATTGAAATTTAATACTACTGGTACTTAATATTTTGGTAAGAAACGTTAACTTAAAATATTAATAAACATTGTGAATTAATAAATTAATCGTGAAGTAATTAATTAGAAATTATGCAAAAACACAAAAATATGTTCAAAGGTCTTCACTAATTATGTTAAAGTTGATATAGCTCCACAGATATATTTATTAAAAATAAAGTTTAGAAAAATTGTTTGTTCTCTTACCCGTGGGACACAAAAAGACTGGTTATTTTAAATTGTTCATTTCTAAAAGAAAACAATGAATAAATAAATTTTCATATAATATTCTTTCATTGTTGCAATTAAAGAATGAATTTTTAAAATATTTAACAGCACTTAATTAAATTTTATATCAATTTTTAATGTAGATTCCCTGAAAATTAGCATACACGTTTATATTTCTAGATTTGTTACAGTGGTTTGATCATTTTATGGATTGCACTGTTGCTTAACAATCTAGTTTAAAATTATCAACTTATTAATAAACTTATTGCAAATTAATTCCGATAATAAATTAATAATCAAATAACATTATTAGAAATTTGAGATATCTAGTGCAATTTCTCTTCTTAAGTGCTAATTGGTTAGACATGTGCTAAAAATATTAATTGTGAAATTCATTTTATTGCATGGTGAATGAATGAATATAATAACTGTATTAACATACCTTTTCTAGAAAATCGTATTGCATAATCACTCTGAAGAAAATGTTTTACCCTTTTTGACTTTTCTCGTACTATTATTAATTTAAGGTCACTTACACTGCGTATTCACTCCACTATGATCGTTTAACGTTTAGTAGATGGTATGTTTAAACCGGTAACACTCTTCTACACTCAGGGGTTGCCCAGTGCATTTTATCAGCTGGATAAAACGCGACTACATATTGCTCACATCAGCCTACATACCCTTCAAGTTGTACAGCTGCTTCCCTGGTGACTGTACACACCAGATCTCTTACCAATCAAACATATTTGAAATATTATTGGACGTCATTTGAAGACACTGCTTCATTCAGAAGACGCACTTTGTCAAATATTAGCTTGAAATGGAGAACCATTAATCAGGGCGCCTTCCATACTCTCATTGACTCTTTTCCTAGACGTATTGATTTATGTATCGCAGTCCACAATGTTCCTATAACCTATTGACCAAACCATGTCCTCATTCTGTATAATGCATATTATTTCAACTTACGGAATACTTATTGTTTGTTGCTTTCTCTCTCTATTTGTCGAGTTCAGAGTCTTTCTTGCAACTCCTTCATGGTAATGGATTTTAAACGTCGCACTGTGCAATTTAAGTCATTTTATGCTTACTCGTAATTTTTTTGACTGTCAAGTACGATACTACGGAAAATTGAATTGGAGAATAATATTTACTTTATTTTTAATGCACTCTAATTTCCATTAGTAAAGAAGAATATCTGAATAATCATTAGCATTTTTTTCTGATCAGTTTTGATTTGTATTATAAAATTTCGGTCCAGTTTATCTGTGCTCTATTTTCTCATAACATTTTGGGTTGCGTGTCGTATATTTAAGCCTTCTACGTATCTTTTAGGCTTTTCTCATGGAATAATTGTATTAATATTTTGGAGAAAATAACAAATTATTTTTCATCAACCAATGAAATAATTTCTAGTATTCTTTAAATTTTAATTTGCAGCTTTTTAATGTTTTATTACAAATACTATTAATGGTACCAAATCTAACTTAAAATCGAAAAACTAGAACTCGTTCTGATACCACGTGAACAGTTATCCGTGGATGTAAGAAACGAGGGGAATTGTTATATCAATGTATAAGTTAGGTTGGCAAATAAAAACGTGTGCTTTTGGTAGCAGAAACAGATGTTAATAATTAGTGCCAGGTCAACATTTAAATAATTTTAATTAACAAATATTAATATTTACGAAGCATGGCTTAAAGTAAAATTCTAAGGCAGTTACATTGATATTTGTATAGAGCTCTCCCATGATATTAATTCAAAATTTTTATTTAAAATTTCTATGGCTGAATTATCATAATATACTATTTTTAGAATGACAGTTTATTTACCGAAAGTTTCTTTGCTTCATCTGTTGCTTACAGAAAACTAGAACTATATAATTCGTTTTCCAACTTCCGTTCTTCATTTGTCAAAAATGCTAGAAAATAGTCAAATTTCCTTATTTATTGCGTTGATATTTTTTGAGCTCTGAAATTGCTTTTAGACAGAGTTTTACATCTTTGTTAGGTAATCTGAATGTTTTACATTTGGATACAATTCGATATAAGCATTCCTCCTTACCATCATATGTTGTGATCAAAATTTATATTAGAGTATTTTTAAGTAAGAAAACGCAGCATGCACTTCTTTTATGCTCTATATGCAGATTTAAGTATATGTTCATGTTTTTCAAATATGTTCTTAATTTTGTACAAAATACCTGAAATAATTACAAATAAAATCGAATGGTTTTGCGAAAAGCTACATCGTATTGTAGTTCCGTAAATCTGAAAAATGAAATGTGCTTTGCATAAATAAAATAATTTATGTAATAAAGATATTTAAAAACCTCATACAATCGTTGGGTGTTTAAATATCAAACTTCTGCAAGTCGAAAGCGTATGTATTGTTCAAGTTATTTTATGTTATATCCACCTTACTTTTAAAGGACTAAAATGTAGTAGTTGGATAAATTTCAGGTAGTTGTGGCTATAAAATAATTTTTATTAAATTAAAGCACATATAATTCACAATATTGCTACTTGTGCAATATTGTAAATTATATATACTGAATTGCACAAGAAGCAATACTGTAAATTATATACAAATAAAAGAGTGATTTTATTTGCTGAAATATTTCTAAGACACTTATCATATTGTGTTCAACTTTCACGTATTATTTTGTATATTTACATCAATTTATATACTAATATATTTTAATTTTTCAATCTTATTTTGAATATTAACCATTTTCTTCTAGAAACGAGCTTAAATGAGTATTTTTGCTATTTTCTTAACTGAAATAGCAGTTAATAACAATAAACATAATAAAGGTTTCAGTAAAAACATTTCTAATATTGGTTTCTGAACAAATGAATTCAAATGGTGTGTTTTCAGTTTTAAGTTGCATATTAATTATAAAAAAATTAGTTATATACATATATATGTATGTATTTATAATGGTAATTTTTATATTTTTCTAATGAAATTTATAAATATGGATAAGCAATATTCAAAATTGCTTATCCCATGAAAAAAATACATTTGGTTTTAACACGGTTTGAAAAAAATCTGAGTTTAAATGAACGTTTGATAATGTTCCGATTTAAGAATAATGATATACTGTTTCCTATACTTAAAAATATTGTATACATATAAAGTTTAGTTTATATTTTATAAAGTTTAGACTAAATGATCGCTTACAGTATTTTATTCAAAGTAGGATCATATACAGTGAAAATAGTACTCGTATCGTACTCATTTATGACAACTATAAATATTGTTTTAATATTTCAATACCTATATGAAAATATGTTTAATACTAATGGCTTAGGTCATATTTTTAAAGGTTTTGCATCTTAAACATGAATTTACTTATCCATGGTTAAAATGAAAAAAAAATATTATAGTGAAGAAACAGAATATTTTAATCATAATTTAGAAGTATGTAACAGAAAATATATTCTAACTGGAATTCAAACAGCTTTAAGCGATATTAAAACGTAAAGCTGTTATCGAGACATTATTTTAACAATTTTAAAATAAGCATGTGAACCGATTTAAATGTTTTAAAATATAAATTTAAACTTTTGTGAAAAATGGAAATAAAGTTTATATTTCAATGCATATTCACTAAAACACTACTGAAGAATTGAAAAAAAAATTGTCAAAGTTAAATATTTTTAAAGATATTACCTCTTTGAAAATGAGAAATACATATTTTAAAACAAAAAAGTATCATATACCAAACATGACAACATGATTTATAATAAGGACATACTAAAATAACACAAATATATAAAATAATAATGATCAAACATACATTATTTCGAAAACAAGTATGTTAAGTAAAAGGCTCTTTTGAAACTTTTATAATATTCTCGTGAAGCAATGTAACATTTCAATCCAAATAAATGTTAACAGATGTAATAACACTTTTGTTAAATACAATAGAAATAATTAAAGATAAAATTGTTTGCTTTGCTGTGAAAAGTCTCACCAAATTTTCCTTTTTCCATTTTTCATGATTTTATTTGTGCGTGCTGTGATACGAATCCATCGCAAGTTTTTAATCATTAGATTGGAATGTTGATATTTCTAAACATAGCACTCTGGTTGATATCCAACTCAATGTTGTCAACCACTGAGGATAATTTGAACAAATTCCAGAGGCTATATTTCTACAAAGTATTAATTACATAATATATACAGAAAAGCTTAGAAGAATCAGATAAGAAAATGTTACTTTAAAAAAAAAAAAAACGTTGATTCGGAAAATGCTAAAGGAAATGTTTTACTCATTGATTAGAAAGAGAAAAGAAGTCAAATACTGTTTGTAAGCTCAAATTCTCCAATGAAAACATCATGAGGGCTCCCTTCCCCCATACTTGACATACATAAGTAGTTTTGTGAAGTATATTGAGATTTATTGGAATTTATTCCTTTCTGCTCCCACAAGGAGAGATAAAAAATAACAGTTGTAGTTTTTGCTCTCATTCAATTTATACGACAAACGAATCATACATCTTAATCATATGTTTATTCACCGCTGTTTCAGTCCACCTATTAATATCAAAATTCAATAGTGTATAATAAAGCAACAATATTATAAACAGCAACAAAAATAAATGCCGGTCAAAGTATTATTTGTTTTTTGGGCTTAAGCTCAAACAAAGACTATGTGTCCAAAAAATTATAGAAAACTAAAAAATAAAAAAATTAACCACTTTTACATTTCAAGTAGTTTCAAGTGGAAGCAATAGTTTGAAAATACTAAATATTTATGAATGGTTTACTATCGATAAAACTGATTTTGGTATTAGATATTTTCCTGTGAAACTGTATGTGTCCTTATATTTTAATATTACTACTGTAACCTTAAACGTAAAGAGGCATTTTTCTAAGTGGAACATTATTGTTTAAATTTTATTAAGAAAATGGCTTACGAAAACGAAAAAAATGTCAAAAATGAGACCAAATAATAAAATAAAGAAAAGTTACAAATAAAAATTGTCTTTTTTATAAATTGCTCTTATATTTAAATATTAATCAGGTGATGATGTTACTAAGGATTTTGAACATACAGTGGTGTCCAAAATTGAGGACATTTTAGGAAATGTTTATGTTTTTGAACTTTGTATGCTTAAAGAAAGCGTTACGTTTCCCAAAATGCAAACTTGTATATATCATTTTAAAGAGAATTTATTACTGAATTCAATACAAAACACAAAATTCAATTGTTTGCAATACCAAAAAAGTTAAATCATAATAGTTATCGATATGCATTAGATAATAATGATTGCAGTGAGTTATCACTACTAAGTAGAGTACCCTTTATTTTTGATTACAGCTTCACGTCGAAGTTTTATTCAGCAGACAAGAGTTTTAAGCTCTTCTTTCGTTATAACACGATGCCACGAAACAGTTATAGCCTCAATTAGTTCCCTTTTATTTGATGGGCGCTTCATTCGGACGAGAGTTTTCACACTTGTCTCTTATACGCTGCAATTTAAAGTACGATTTTTTTCTAAAAAAGTTTAATATTTAGTCAAGAAGCAATGCCATCAAATAAAAGAATAGTTTGGATACCTAGAAAGAGATGTGATATTATTGTCTTATTAGAAAGTGGTCTTTCCTATGCTGAAATTGCAAGACAGGTGGGTGGTTCAGTGACTATATCTGGATTCCGAAAGTTTGGTTTACGATATCAGGTGACAAATTCAATAAAAAACAAAGAAGAAAAAGGCTGAGAAAGAGGCACCACATCTATTGATGACAGAAGAATAAAAATACTATGTCTCCAAGATAGAAATATGTCATCAGCGGCCATCAGAAGTGATCTGAATGATGATGGTGTTTCTGTCAGTTCAAGAACAATTAGGAGAAGATTAACAGATGTTGGACTGAGAGGTAGAATTCCACGAAAAAAGCTTTATCTTAATTTTCAGCAACGAAAGAAAAAAAAACTACAGTGGCCAAGGAACACATTAATTGGACATATGATCAGTAGTCATAAATTAGATGGAGTGATGAAAGTAAGCTATCATTATTCGGTAGTGATGGGCGAAAATATGTAAGACATAGAAAAAAGAAGAGCTACATCCTGACTAAATTCAAGCAACTGTGAAGAATCCAGTTAGTGTTATGATTTGGTCATGCATGTCAGCAGATGGTATTGGTCGCCTTCATGTCATCGATAGGACACTAAATGCCAGAAAATACATTCACACTATTCTAGAACCAAAATTTCGATCTTCTATCAGAGATTCAACGATGTTTCGTTTATTTTTCAGCAGGATTTTGCTCCTTAACTTACTGCCAAAATATGGAAAGAGTGGTTTCGCACAAAGAGTATTAAATTGTTGACATGGCCAGGAAAGAGTCCTGACCTTCAATCCTATTGAAAATTTGTGGCACCGTTTGAAAACTCTTGTCTGAATGAGGTGCCCATTAAATAAAAGGGAACTAATTGAGGCTATAATTGTTTCCTGGCATCATGTAATAACGAAACAATGCGCTTAAAACTCTTATCAGCTCAATGAACGTCGATGTGAAGCTGTAATCAAAAATAAAAGGTACTCTACTAAATGCTGATAACACACTGCAATCATCCCTATCTAATGTATTTAACTATTATCGATTAACTTTTTGTATTGAAAATAATTGAAGTTTGTGTTTTGTATTGAATTCAGTAATAAATTCTCTTTAAAATGACTTATACAAATTTTCATTTTGTAACGCTTTTATAAGCATACAAAGTTCAAAAACTTAAAAATTTCCAAAAGTGTCCTCAATTTTTCCACCACTGTATATTTTTTTCTAAAGTAATTTTAATATAGGAACTAATAAATATGGTTAGCCTTAAATTATTTTTGTCTTAAAGTTATTTGGGATTTTAAGATCACATTACATATATTTTACTTTGATACAAGAATAAATATAAATAGAGTAAATGTTAAAAGCAAAATCGTAAAAAAATCTCACATTATTTATGTTGAGAGAGAAATTTTATCAGTAGTTTACTAGAAAAATGAAATAGTACAGTATTAATATTTCGTATTGGTTATAGAAAAGCAAACAAATCACAACAGCCACTTAAGCAATTCCAGGAATTGATAGTTTTTATATATGTTGGCTCATTAAAATTGTGTTTATATTTAGTTTTAAAACATGGAAATAGTTCCTCAAAATTAAAAAAGTCTGAAAATTTAGCATTTATTAGAATTAAAAATAGTATTATTCATTTCAGCAGTTGGTTGCCTTCGTTCTGGAATATTTTAACATACTATAAAGACAAAAATTTATGAAACACATAGTATTACCTTTAACACTAATTTGTTTTATTAGTGTAATTGTTTGTACAGATGGTTTGTCCACTTTAATTAATTTAGGTATGAAACATTTTTATAATTCCAGAAAATATATGAGAAGTACAACATAAATCTGTAGGAATAAAAATGAAAATATATAAAGAAAAATATCAATTTTTGTATATTGAAAGACTGACAAGGTACTTAACGTCCAAATAGTGTTCATGTGAAAAATATTAAAACATTTAATATCCATTAAAAACAAAATACAAGAGGATATTTATGTTGCAATTTAGCTCCTATATCAGATTATTACCCAGTATCTAATTGCCATTTAATAATTAGTTAAAGAATGATCAAGAATTGAACACAAATGAATAACACACACAAAAAAATCATTTAATACAATTCAAATAATCTTATTTTAAACTGCATTCAAGAACCATTAAATTCTAATCATACTTGTGTGGTGATGCGTGAATGCATGGCGTTTGATAATAAATATATTGGGGGACGCCGTCACAACATGCCTCTAATGAGCTGTCTTAAGGATATTTTAATATTTTTATCAAATGAAAAAGTAAGCAACAGAAGGGAAGAGGAGGGCTGCAGAATTTAGTGCGCATGCGCCATTTTACAGAACCAGTTTTAAAATCACGAAAGCTTGTCAGGTGTAAAAATATTTTAACTTTTCATTCAAGCAAAACAAATCTCAAAATTATTAACAGTTTAAGTAAATTTCCTTTTCTTTATGAATTAAATTTCCCCATTCATTTCGATCATAAGAACTTTGAAGTGAAAATATTTCAGAATTTTAAACGTGGATATTTTGATGGACCCTCAAAATTTATAACCGAAATTTTGAAATTCAATAAAAAAAAGTCAAATCACATGTAAGGATGTAAATGTCATTATATATAAAGTAATATATAATCATATGCATTTGAAAAAAAAACATTTTCGTTAATAAAATAAGATATTTGTGCGATTTTAAGTAAGTATTTTCATTTTAAAATAATATTTCTAATACGAAATTAAGTTTGTATTAAGAAAAATAAATTATTTCAATAACTTCATATTATTTCCTTAGTTTAAACTCATGCACATTTAAATGGAACTATTTTTTTTCTTTAAACTTATATTGTATCACTGTGCTTATTTATATTTAGTAAATGATCTTTTATAAAATAACTAAGAATATTTTCGGGCGTATCATGCACACGAAATATTTTGTTTCTAAATTAGAACAAGCTTTAATTAAAAAATTGTGAGCAGCAGTAGTTTCGGTATGGAAATATTCACACTCACACACACACACACACACACACACACACACGCACACACACACACGCACGCAAGCACACACACATGCATGCACACACACACACGCACGCACACGCACGCACACACACGCACGCACGCAAGCACACACACACACGCATGCACACACACACACTTCACTTATCACTTCATTCGGGAATGTACATTTAAACTTTTTTCAAAGCTGCTTTTGCAGATTTTTGTATAATCCGTATGTTATATATTTATATTCCTGAAGTTTCATAAAAGGACTTTTTTAAGAGAAATAACGTTAAAAAAAAGCACCTTATCTCTAAAAATGACAAGAGTTCAATAACAAACTAATAATCGGAGTGGCAAGAAAAACCCCTGTGGCCAATGGCTTATTGCACTCATAACTCTTTTCGTAATATATATATATATATATATATATATATATATATATATATATATATATATATATATATATATATATATATATATATATATATATATATATATATATATATATATATATATATATATAATATATATATATATATATATATAATCCATGAAAATAAAAAAAAATCCGTTATGGATATTGTAAACAAACTTCAGTGGTTATAGAAATGTATTTTCGCCATTTAACTCAGCATTTTTGTTTCAAATTAAGAATAGTGCTCGCTCCTAACTTTTGAATATTAAATTTATAATAGTATTAAATTAAAATAAGCATTTTTATTTTTGGCAAATTAATATTATTTTTCAACAAGCAAGTATATATAATTTTTAACTCAAAGAGAGTTTTTTAGTTAATAAAATTTTCTTTTTCACAAAATATTGTTTTCATTACTTTCATTTGTAAATAAAAGTGAATATAGTTACTTGAAGCATGGTTATTGTACACATTTTTCCTTTTTCTTACAATTACATTATTTCATTAGTTTCTAATTTCATTAACGTTACAAGTTAGAAATGTTTTTAAAGATAACTTATTATCAAATCAGACAATTATATATCTAATTCAATTGTGATAATCGGCAATAACAGTTAATATGAGGATTTAATGTAAAATCGCATTATGTCACTGTATAAGAACAAATTTAGAGCAAGAAGGTGATTTTTTTATATAAAAATTGCATAATATTCTGCCAATCTTTTATTTATCAAACTTCTTTTTATTAAATTTTTAATTTTTTAAAGTAAATAAATAACAGGCACTTGGATTTCTCTTTAAGTTTAATTCTTTGCGATTACACAAAATATGTTATTATTAATTTAGTATATTTCATAGCTTTCAACTATAAATCACTCTTGCACAAATTCAATTGGTATTCATAGTTTATTCATGAAATCTATAAATGTTCTCCATATTGCTCGTTAGGCATTCAAAAGCTAGAACGCCATAGGATAACTGCAAAAGAAACACTTAGAAGTAATTCATCAATTGTAAGTCAAATTTCAATGAATAAAACGAAATAATTTTATTAAACAAATAAAAGTGTTTTTTATTCCTAATATATTTTTAAAATGTAAAATTGCTTAAAATAAAAAAAATGAAATAAGTATTAAACATATACTTTAATTTTTTTTTTTTTTTTTTTTTTTTTTTTAACTTAATTGTGTAATTGTTGTAAGAGAAAAGTTTTACCAAATATATATGATTATTTCAAATGGGCTACACTTGAAGTTTATGATTTCACTTTTAAATTAATGATTATAGTTTTTTACAAGTTAATTTGTACAGTATTTATTTTTAAAAACTGAAATGAGTAAAATATACACTTGTATTATTTGGTTAAGGAATTAATTAAGTTCAAACCAGAATGTTCTACTACCAGAAGTAGAATATTTACCAAACAATTTAATGAAAATGGTTTCCATTAAATTTGAGTTTTTAGAGTATAATTAAATGCAAAGCAAAAAATCATAAAAATCAATTTCAAAGAAAAGGTAATCTTTTTTAAAGTAATAGTGTTTGAGAGCAATGGAGCACGATATAATAGCCGAAATGGCACCAAATATTGTATTTAAACTAATTATCACACGGAAAAAAGAATTCCGCAAAAAAGTATTTTAGTTCCATATATCACCACTAGGGTATTTTGTGGCACTATACCATGTGTCAAATATAAAAAAAGAAAAATACTAATACAATCATACAGTTAAATTATTAATGTTTATTTACTACATTATCTTTCCATTAAGGAATTAGACCACATTCCATGTGAGCATCATTCTCAGAAATAACAACGTGCAGTCTGTGCTCAACGTTCTCCACAGCTGTGTGTAACATATCACGAGGAATATGCCACACTGTCTTTGTTATGTTGTCCTTTAAAACAGACAAATTTAATATTCCACCAAGATAAACACATATTCCGGTAACATGAGAGGCATCATGCCTTTCATGTTACTGGAGCTCGTTTAATTCAGCTGAGATTATTTTTCGGAGGTGTCTACTACTCGTTTTATTGCCCCTATTACTTGCACTGTCACCGTACCATATTTGCATTTTTTGATACCAGTGTTTTATGATAATTCTAGTTATTGTAAGCTACAGCAGCATCTCAGAGTACCTTAGCGGTGACATTTGGAACTAATTTTTGTTTGGTAATTTTATTCCAATGTCTTAATTAGTCTAAATACCAAGTTTGGTGTCATTTCGGCTATTAGATTGCGCTCCTGGACGCTCCAAACACTGTCACTTTAAAAAAGAGATAACCCTGAATATTGTCCATTTAAAGCTTTCATTTCTAGATTAAATTTTTAATCATTCATAGAATCAAATTTAACCATAAAATTTCATACATTATTTGAAAAATTAATTACTTAGAACATAAGCTATGTTACCAAACTGCAAGTAGTTTCAACGTTCAATAATAAATAAGCACATTTTCCCTTCTTAATTGTTTTCATCTACGACACACGTTATATGATTATAGTTTCATGTGTTGCTTAAAATAAGAAAATAGCATCATGAAATAATTTAAGTATTATTAGTATTGAAAAAATATGCCTACACTTCTGGGTGGTAAATATATTTACATAATATTTCTGATCAAGTTATACGCTATATTACACATTTTTTTCCTAATTACTTTAACGTATCTACAATTATCCTAGATGTTTGGAAAATCTAATAAGACTGATATTTCAAGCAAAAAATGAATATTATGTAAAAAACTTTACTAAGATGTGATATTAAAAGCGCCCGTGTTAACATTTCAGCCTTAATAAGTTTTCGTTCAAAATTGAAGGCATTGTAATTGTAAAGACTATTTAAATTAAATAATTTTTTTTATTTGAAATATTTTATACTCAATATTTTATTAAATTTAATAATTATTACATGTCAATGGAAAATTAAAATTTTCTTATACTCTTTAACTGACAATTTTTACTTAAATTTATTAAATAAATTTCAGCATAAATCCAATAACTAATATTTTTCTTTTAAATTAATAAGTAAAAAACAAGCATAGTATTCTCCACAAAATTAAACTATAAAGTAATAATTTCAAGTACTTGAGTTTCTTTCAAAGGTTTACTAAATGAACATACCCTTTCTATGAACATATCCTTACAAAATAAAATTTAATACTTAGAACTTACGGATAAGACTTTTTAAGAACACCTCAAATATTTTATTTATCACTAAGCGATAAAGACTGAGTACAATTTATATCTTAACTAGTTAATTCCACATGCTTGGATCAATTGCCTTGTCATTTTATTAAATTGTTACCAAATATATGGCTTCTTAATGTATTCAATCTTTGTGCCACTAACGCCAAAATCTAATAAAAACAAACGGAAAAAGAAACGTATTATTGTATCAAAATAATAAGGGAATAATTCCCCAGACACTGGAACAAAACTAATGGATATTCTTAACTAACTATTATGGTTATTTTGTTGCGTAGAATAAAGAGTTTCCTGGTAATAAACATTGACATCACTAAAGCCACGAACATTTACATGGCTAATGCAAACTGCATTCTAAAGATAGAAATTACTTTTTGATGCGTTATTATTCTTTCAAAGTTATTTTTTCTTGCAAAAGGTAGACTAAACAATTTATATACAATTTCTTGCAACAGATAGACTAAATAATTTATATATATATATATATATATATATATATATATATATATATATATATATATATATATATATATATATATATATATATATATATATATATATATATATATATATATATATATATATATATATATATATATATATATACATATATATATATATATATAATATAATTTTTATTGCAGCATTTAGAAATTATTTTGATTTTAACAAAATTAAAATCATTTCTAAATGCTGCAGACTCGAGACTGTATTCATATGTTTTAATTTACTCCTCTTATAACATCTTTTACCACAGGTTACGTTCATGAGGCAATGAAATAATATAATAAAAGTATAATTGTTAGATTTCAAATATTGGTTAGTATTCTTAGAAATATATTGTTTTATTAAATCTAGTTTATAAAAAATTTTAAGAATTGAGAATTGCCATCAAGAAAATTTGTTTAATTTGCTCACACTTTCGTTCTAAAAACAAATTATTTGTTTTACATGGAATTATAGTTTATAAAAAATCAAAATTAATTTATAAAATGTAAGGTATATTTAAATTGACAGTAAAATATTTTTATCTCCTTAAAATATTTTAGAAGAATCACAATTTATGTATGTTTTGCTACATAATGCTACTTTAATTACAGTTGTACGTTCAAGCAAATAATGAATAATCATATCATATCATAAGCAACTTATTACTTAACTTCTCTCATTCTTATTACCATTAAATCAAATATTATATAGCAAATGAGTAAAATAATCTACTATGGGTATAAAACTAATCTGATTTTATATGACAGTATCTGGAATAACAAACCTTCTCGCTAAATTTTATTAAAAAATATTGGTAAAATTTTAGTACTTAATATGGTTTCAGAAAAAATATTTATATGTTGCATTAAACTTACATCAAACTGAATTTTGCCATATCATAGAATGAATCTTAATTCACGTACAAATGTAGAAATTCATCATACAGAAAATGTCAACCTGATTATCAGTAATGTATAGATTTTTTTATTTAAATTTAACTATATATAATGGAAATTGAACATTAATGGGTGATTAATATTTAATTAATAAAATAATTGGTAATGAATTAAAATGCACTCAAAAGTTACAATGTTGTTATGTTGTAAAATCTCTCAATAGTACACAATATTTATTGAGCTATTATTATTTTAAATGACTAATTAGTGAATTTAATATAATTAATGAAATTTTTTGTGTAATTTAAAAAATAAGATGATATGCACGAAAAGAAATACATCCGACATGCTCTTTACGAAACTTTCAAATTAAATTTTGAAATTGTGAAATATATTTACCTGTACATTAAATAACTTACCGTACTAAAACATCATAATTCTCAAACATTTTTAATAATTTTTATATAAAACTTCGCTAAAATATGTATACATTAAGCAAAATTTTAAATTTACAAAATATCTTAAAATGCATACATTTTGACAACTTTAATATTATAAAATTATTTATTATAAATTTATTCGGAAAACTCTATTTAAAATAATTTGAATTGGGGTAAAGTTCGGCAACTAGAAAAATCCTTAAATGTTTGTTGAATGTACAATCTATATTATGCGCAATATGAAAATAAAAATTATCATATTTGACAAAAACAATATGATTTTTATTGAGAATATGGGAACAAACTTAATAAAACAACTTTTATAAATAGGAAATATTGTAAATAAATAACAGCGCTTTTTATCAAAGGTAATGACATTTAGTGGGAACAATGCTTTTTCCTGAGGGGCAGCAAAGCCTTACATTATTAACTATTGTAGCTAATAAGCAATTAAAGTATTGTAGTAAGAGATTAAAGAAAGTTTTTAAAAGAATTGGTTTATTTTATTGCATTTCTCTAAAAAAAGCTCTTCAAAATTCCTGCCTATCTATTGTTTGAAATAACATTTGTTGAGTTATCCGTAATGAAATACAAGAACATAAATCATTAAATCTTAATGATGAAACATATATTCACATTCAATCAATAAAAACATTGATTAATTATCAACTCATGTTGGAATACAATCTAAATGATACATGCTACTTTTTCCCGTAAATGTAAATTCTTAAACATAGTAAGCTTATAATCTAAGCTAAAACATTAAAAAATTTACAAATAAAAATAAATTTTAAGTTTTTTTAATCACATATTCAGTAAAATGAAAAGTAATTTGTATGTTAAATGAATAAATGATATAAAATAATTAAATAAATAATTAATTTTAAAAAAAAGTTAAACTGTTGACGGTGTTTATAGATAAATGTAAGCAAATAACACACAAAAATATCGAAAAGTAAGATTTGCAATAACAGATTAATGTAGATGTAATGAAAACTTAGGCTGAAATGGTATAAGTCAAAAAGAAACTGAAACGTTTTCCTGAAAGTAATAAATTAATATATGAAATATTAAATTACAAGAATCGATCGAAATATATAAACATTCATTGCCAGGACAACAAATATGACAGCTGAAAATTTTTAAAATATCTTTGAAAAATGGTTAGTTATAGATATTTTGCATTTAAATAAATCATTGAGTTAAAATATATTTAACGAAATAAAAAAATAATGAACAAAATTTTCATTAAGTGCTCAATAAGTCATTTAGAGAATAAAATTAAACAATAAAAAGAAAATGTAATCAGCAGAAAAAGTATAATAAATAGTAAAATTGTTAAAAATATATAATAAACGTATTAAGAAAAAAAACTAAAGAAAATATTTTTACTCAAGAAATTAGAAATAAATAGAAGGAGTTTTGAATTCATAAGTGTATATATTTTAAACAATAAAAGTATACAAATATAGAATGTTTCTACTAACTTCTAATAAAGAATTAAAAATAGAAAATATAAATCTATAATTTATAAAATATATATTACAATATATATTTAAAGAACAAAATATGAAAAGGATGAAATCTAAAATAAATAAAAATATTGGAAATCATTAGTAAAGCAAACATTAAAAAGCATAAAATATATTCAGGTAACAATTCAGTAATAATTGATTCAATTATATAGTTAATAAATAACTATATAGTTAATTTTATAAAAAATATCTTCGAGTGGTAATAAGAACTTTCCTTCTTATTGAAGGTATTCATAGATGATTTAAAGTACATTGCTCGCTACCGTAAAGGAAACACCCTGAAAGAAATATACGTATAACATGAAATTTACATCATGCATTAGCAGCGGTGGGATAAGCAAATGATACTTATAACCAAAATCAAGGACATTTTATAAAACTATCTCTGCAAACTAACAAACTGTTTTCCCTTAAAAGCGAGAGTCACATATTAAAATTCTCTTGGGCATGATTTGGTTTTTACATTACATTTGGTGCCATTACATTTTGCATTTTTTATAAGAAAATATTGCATTTTTTAAACAATATTTATGCGTTGCAATACATACTACTACCTTATTGAATTAAATATGTAAAACTTTGCAAGAATATGGTATTCAAGATTTCGAATATTCATATCCTTCATTGTGTTCTCATCTAAAATCTCTTAACCTTACGAAAGTAGTTCATAATGATAACTTTTGATTTTCAAATAATTTGAACATCATTATTAAGCTTCAAATAGTTAAGGATAACATAACAAGCAAATTGAAATATGTGGATATATATTGATAATACGAAGAGTTTCTCTTAGTAAGAGTTTACATTTCTGTAAATATTTCAGTACAGAATTACAGTATACAAAATATTTCAGTATACATTTATAATAATTTGAGCAATGTAGAACATTTTAGTGTGTATGGTAAATTATTCAAAGAATATTCTTTGAGATGGTGGTTTTAAAATAAGCTTTTTTTAAACGGCCACATTTTATTCAGTAAATTCAAGTACGATAGTTATTTGTTCATTTTTAAAAACGCTTTACTAAACATCTTACAATATTTATGGAAAAGTTAAAATTCCCCTTCCCAGTGTTTCCTTTACAAATTTTTATTATACATGAAAAGGAATGTAAAACTTTGTAATATATTTTGTTTTAATAGGGTTTCATGTAAAAAAAGTGAGGGATAAATATTTTTATGTAATTATTTCAGATTCAAATAAAATAATGCAGTTTTTTTCTTTTTTCAAACATTTAGATTAGGATTATAAAGATTATGAATAAAAGTCAAAATAGAAAAAAGAATTGTGATGAGATTTGCATGCTTGTGGCAATATAAAACAACAATATTCACTCAGATTAATAATTATTTATTTATTAAATAATATTGACTTTCTGTTTAAATGAACGTTTTCGAGTAAAGATTTACCTTAAGGGAAACATATGTTTTTTAAGCATTTAATAAATCAATAGAACAGAGCTATGACAAAAAATTATTCGTCTGAGCACAGGTATATCAATATTTACCTCCGTACGATAAATGTTATTGAACAATGCGGTACCTTAATAAAATTTTAAGAGGAAAGCTTAAAAGATGATTTAAAGCTTCTAAAATATTAACTAGGATTAATTATAAGGAGTGAAGCATTCTATAAATGGGTATTAATCCCATAAAATATATCTTTTCGGTGACATTAATGTACATAGAACGATTTAAATCTGAAGTAATTAAATGGTGAAACAAACGGAAAGACAATTTTCTCATGAGCATTAATTCTGAAAAGGAAAAATAAGATTTAAAGAGAAAATGGATTATACGTATTATTATCAAAATTGCGACTTAAAATTTCCACTTATATATATATATATATATATATATATATATATATATATATATATATATATATATATATATATATATATATATATATGGATATTTAGTGACGTTTATCGAAGTAAACTTAAATCTTTAAATCTTTTACTTCGCATGTGTATATGGTTTAGTCCCAACTCTCCCAGACTTTGCAGAAGAACCAGAAGATGCAGAAGATAATTTTTACACTAAATATACGCACCCCAGTAATGTCCACAAACAATATTTTAAGCTAAATTCAATTTTTTCAAGTTCATTTAAGAAAAACTAAATAATGTATAACGTATCATGTTAGCTATAGAGCGTATTATTCCAGCCTTGGTTTAATAAGACTTATCTAAAAAAATTCATTTTTATGAAATAAATGCTTGAAATAATCTCTTACTTCCATTTATACTAAAATGCACTATTAATTTTTAAGTACACAATTTTTAATTGAACTGATAGTTAGTTATTTCAATTTCATAACCGTGCAAATTGCCAAGACTACTGTCGAATGTGAATTTGGTAAGATATACATTTTCTTGGAAATTGTATTTTTTATGATGAAGTAAAAATATGAATTAGTTTTAAGCATAAATTTAATAATATTGATAGTTTTAATATTATAATAAATTGAATTTCTAATTTGTTAGGAACCCAAATACTTAAATGTCAAATTTGTTACAATATTTAAGGTCTAGTGTTGTTTAAATTAACATTGGATTATGTCAAGGCATTTCTGTAAAAATAATGTAATTAAACAAAGATATAAAATGTTTCTCAGAGGTAGACTCTCTGCAAACAAATCTGCTGATTTTAATATTGTTAGATTATTAGGTAATTACACTTAAATAATTTCATTTCCTAAATTATAATATTTTATAAATAATTATAATTTCAATGTTCCCGAACTGTGAGTATGAATAAGAAAGGAAAAAAAACACTAATTTAAAATAACCAAAAAAAAATATATATTTAACCTAAAAATAAAACAAATATACTGAAACTAACCTTTCGTTTATTTAAACAAATTATATTTATCAATTTATGGTAAACTCAAATATTTCTCATATATATTCGTATTTCTCCTAAACATTTTCAGCTAATTTTGACTTTT
>CM057812.1:49862080-49912080 GCA_030067965.1 Latrodectus elegans
AATTCAAAATAAAGTAGAATGTGACTTCAATAATAAATGATATCAAACATTTTTTTTCTATTTTTAAAATTTTATATATATTAAAACTATTCAAAGTTATATTAAAATTTTAGCGGTTACAAATATTTGACAAATAATTTTATATTGAGTGGGGTAAAAATACGTAAAGATGTCTGAGCAGAAGATTTACAAGTAAAATTACAAGCATAGATTGGTTTATTCGGCTGGCATAGGCTGAATAACAACCTTACTTTAACGGCCGTATTCACTAACAATAGTTAAACCACAGTTGAGGGTAAAGGGAAAGTCAAATCTTAAAACGTGATTCACCATCGCCATAAGAGCGAGTAACATGCCAATTTTTTACCCATGAGTAACTTCTCGATTTCGCAGTGTTAACTGAGTGTAAACTCTGTAGTAAACAAAAACAATGGCGGTCGTGAACGAAAGGTTTTATGAATTTGACATTCAAGAAATTTTCAAGATTTTCTAAGTCTTGAACGACAAATTCATAAATCCGTATCAATAATAACATATCATTTATGTACACATTGTAAAAGTTAATTGCTTTGTATTTTGTGTATTTTTAAAAAAATTCGAATAATGAAGTTAGTAGTAGAACCCTACATTGCATTGCATATATAAGTTAAGGCATGTATATTGAATCTAATGCTGTTGTTCACTAACGATGCATGATAATCATAGAGTTATGTAATATGTGCCAAATTTTTAAAATTCTCATCTGCTTTAAAAACATTAAATTAATGATATAATTTTTAATATAGTTATTATTTATTTTGGGGGACTTATTGAAATCATTGTCTCAAAATTGTAAACGAAAAAAAAATCGCTATAAAATATTAATTTTTTTTTATAAGAATATATTTTTGTTTGGAATAAATTTATTACAGGCTTTCGCAATCCCTTAATAATGAAATCTAACAATTTAAAAAAGTGCGAAAAGCAAATAAACGGTACAGAGCAAAAATCCATTTCTACAATCAAGAAAAAAAGAATGTGTAAATGCATCTGCTTAATTGCAGAAAAAATTAGGTGAAATCTTTGTTATCTGCCTGGCTATAAGTTGCGTCAAGCTGGTTTACTGGTTAAGAAAACTTCCTTGTACATGTGCAACAAAACGTGATTGTGCACATGCTCGAAATTCGTTTTGTATGCTAGTAACCTTAAAAGTTTTTGATTAATAATGTGCTTGATCTTGATTAGTCTGCACTTGTTAGTGCAGACTAATCAAGATCAAGCAAAGAAGATAGAAATTAAGCCAAACTCAGGCAGATATCTAGGATTTTACAAAAACTTACTCAGTAGGGGATTACTGAATAGTGTTATGTCGTAATGTGTTGACAATTAAGCATTTCGAGCGAAGCTAATTTTCTTTAAGAATTCACTTGCAATTTTGTTCATTTTTATTTTGTGCGTACATGAAACAGAAAAATACCAATTATTTTTATTAGCAATTCATAATACTGTTGTAGATATTACTAAAGTTGAAAATATTAGTAATAAAACAGATAAAAACATTCAAGCTATAGTATATATATATATTAGCTTTATTGAAAATATTTTATATTATCAGCATGAATTTAAAAATGTTTTGTTTTTAACAGGTTAGCACAACCTTCTATAGATTGTGTGGATTTCCGGGTGTCATTGGTGCTCTACATTGTACGCACATTGAACTGCAAAGCCCTGGTGGAGATATTGGAAAGCTATTTAGTTGACGTAAAGGTTTTTTCAGCCTTAATGTTCAAACATTAAGCGATGTGGACCTATTTATAAGAAATATTGTAGTACGATGGTCTTGCAGTACTCATGACAGTACTGTATTTGTGACAATTCATACCTATAAGCACACTTGAGAACAGAAGTGCCCTTTAAGTATCATATTTTAGGAGATAATGGATATCCACTACGGTCATACCTTATGATGCCATTTCTACATACTAACACAGATAAGCAAAAAAGGTAAATTTAGTTTCTAAATGTTTTTCCTTATTTTGCTCAATGTAACAATGTTATGTAAATGGGAAATATTATCGAGACATTTTACTGCTTCACAATTACTTTTCAACTGTGTAAGGAATATAATTTAAACTATTCAACTGAAAAATTAATTTATTTATTGTAATTAACTATTGAAAAAATAATCATTTAACTAATGTATCTGTATGTATTAATGAATTTAAAAACATTTTTAAAAACTTAGAATTATCAATTTTTCATTTTAGTTTAATAGTCAAGACAATTACTTAGAACATTGGGATTCTTTTCTAATTTCTGTATTCCACACTTTCCTTTCAAACTAAAAATAAATTTTAAATGTGTCAATATAACAAAAAAAAAAAAAGAACTGTTGTTAAACAGTAAATATTTATTTTCTCATTTATAGATTAATTCAGCTCATATTCTGGGAAGAAATGTTATCGAGCGGCAGTATGGCGTTTAGAAACGAAGATTTCCATCTGTTTCTCTCCCTTTGCTTTGTAGTTTATCAACTGATCAAACAATTATTGTAGCCGCTGTTTTACTCCACAATATTAATATTGAGTGATGAGTTTTGTGAAACCAAAATCATCTATCATGATGATGGTATGACTTGTATGATCATGAACGTGCTAGGTTTTCAAAAAGAAATGCAATTGTGAACACCTGATTTTTAATTTGTACTTAAATTGTTTTAATAATTTATTCATACATTTACTAATTGCATATTAATTGAATCAAAATAAAAGTTGAATGCCACCTATAACGTTTTAAATTCATTTTTGACTATAAATATTATTAAATTTATACAATAATATTGATTTTTATAATAAAGCTTCATTCCTTATCATTAAACCATATTTATTTTATAAAATGCTAATTTTTGAAAGTTTGTCTCTAATGATGTACTTTTTCTTTAGGTTAATTTAAAAATTTGTTGTTTTTTAGACTGACATCTCTTTTGTTCTTTTATGCCATAATTTTGTTACTGGCTAACACATAAACAATAAAGATAATACAAAAATTTTACATTATTTTTTGTTTCAAATTTCTGGAATAAATTATATAACTATTATATCCAAACTTAAGCTAATTTTATAACACTGGTTTGTACACTCCTTAATATAATTTTTAAATAAACTATTGACTTTATATGGTATTGACTTTATATATTTATTTATGTACTTAAATTGTTTACAACTTCACTTTTCAGACAGAAAAAAAATTTTTCACCTTCTATTTTATAAAAATAATTATAACACCTAAAAATTGTATTTATGAACGAATAATCCCTTTTGAATTTAACATTTGCTAAAGCTGTGCTCTGTAAAAAGACAAATAATTTTTTCATGCAATGAAATGATACTACTAAGTAAAATAAAATGAAATTTTATTTACAACGTAACGCTACCTAAGCAAACAATATTTATTTGTTTACTTAGATGTTCGTAATATGCAGCTTTCGCTTTATTTGCTTTGATTTCCTATTTTAGCGCTTCAATTCGCAAATCATGTTTAATTTTCTGCATTTTGAGATTTAAATTATGAATTTCTTCTTTTATCCTTCTTTTCATTTCAAGATCTTTCATGAGAACTGCGTGCATCTCATTTTTATTCTGCATATTTGTTTTGTTTTCAGCATCTAAAATGTTTCTTCGCTGTTTCTCACCCTCTGAAATTTCTTTTGTCACAGCTTTGGAAGCATTAGGTCTTCGCTTCAAACCCCTTTTTTATAACGGGTGTTTCAGATGAAGATTTAATATCATTTTGAACATCCTCTATGGATAATTCAAGAGGTACAAGCTGAAAAAAATATAAAATAAATAACATGCAAAATAATAATAACATATATGAGATAAAAGTATCTATGCTACAGCTTGCTTGGTAAGAATTTTGAGTTGTAAATAAATTATTATGTCTCAATTATTTGACCAAAAACATTTTTAGCAGAAATAAGTACGCAGTAATTATGTAAGAAATTAAAATATTTTTATATGAAGTTCTTAAAGCTAAGGTATTAACTAAAGACATTATCATTGTCGGAAGATATCAAGTTCAAGTCTCAAACTAACTGAAAATTTGATTTGTGACCCAAAAGTTGCAAGGAAGCATTGAATAGGTTGCGGTGTTAATATCTTTCAATGAAGTGAATTCTAGCAGTAAAATATCAAGCACTTTGGACAGTATTTCTCAATCTTTTTGCATTCAGGACCCAATTTTCCATCATAATTTTCATTACGCCCACCTCCCAACCGCATACAATAAAATGTATACAATAATAATAATAATATATTTTGGCGCTAAACATATACTAAAATCATAATTTTAAACTTTCAAATTACCAAGAATACGGAAAGTTATTGATATTTTGTAACACCGACCCTCAGCATTGAAAAAAACAAGAATCCTATGCCTTTTTATTGCTTTTGTATCCAGCCCTGTCGGGCATTCTCACGGTTTCGCGAGAAGTTTTGATTTGTTCTCAATTTGTCAGGTTAGCTTAAAAGTTAAGTTAGGAGCGTGCGCAGATGTGAACAAATGTTTTCGCATAGGGAGAAGGATAAAATTGTACGACGCCAACTTCAATTCCAAACAATCTCATTCGAGTAGATCCTTCTATTGCTATTCAATTTATTGTGATATTTTTCTAAATTTATTCTGATGTTATATATATTTTCGTGTAATTGCAATTCATCGTATTAAATATTCATGGCAGCAGACTTATTCAGAATCATGGATAAATATTTAAGCGAGCATTAGACGATAGACAAGCATCAGCAAGTACATAGACAAGCGTGGTTCCGAAAATAAAATCAAGAACATATTCTCAACAATACTTAAATTTTGGGTTCACTAATACTGAAGTAAATGAAGAAGAAATGCCCCCGTGTATCATTTGCTCAAAAATGTTGGCCTCAGACAACATGAAAGCTAATAAACTTAAACGACATTTGGAAACGCTTCATAGTGAGTAAGTAAAAAAACCCACAGAATTCTACAAATTAAAATTAAAATCATATGAAAAGCAAAAAGTATTGTTAAAAAACTTTGTCTGTGAAAGAAAAAGCTTAAATTGCTTCTTACAAAGTTTCATGTAAAATAAGCAGATGTAAAAAGCCTCAGACCATTGATGAAGAGATTATTTTGCCAGCCGCAATTGAGATTGTATTATTATTGTATCAAAATGTTCGCAAGAGCCTCCTTTACAAGATTCAGTTTGGTTCCAGACATTTCTAGTCACTTAAATCCAGACATTTCTAGTCACATAGAATTTTTCGCGTCAGTTTATTTGTAATGAAATTGAGCTTAGTGGTTGAATTCGAGAAATTAAATAACTTGAATTTTCAACTGCAAGGAGCAAATACATATATATTAGATGCGAGTGAATTTAATGCTTTTTGTAGGAAGTTGGAATTGTGGAGCAGAAATTTAAAGCAAGTAAACTTAACAATATTTGAAAATTTGAATGATTGTATTAAAAATTACAAGGCAGGAGAACAACATAAAAAAGTTATTTTTGTAACCTACGAAAATCATTTAGCACATCTAGCAAAGAATTTTTAAAACTACTTTCTTGCTGTCGACAAACTGATATCAAGTTAGAAGTTGGTGGAGGATCCATTTCAAAATATTCCCGAAGGACTCTCATTTGAAAAAGAAGACACCGTCATAGACTTCATGGCATGCGGCGAAACCAAAAGACAATTGAGTAGTAAATCACTCTTTGAATTTTGGGCAGAAGTGGATGATGAGTTTTCTGAACTAAAAACATGTTAGGAGATAATTGTAACAAAATATGTTTGGAGATAATTTTGCAAAACAATTGCAGTCTATACATCTTTTTGCAGTCTATACATCTTTTTTGAGAGCTTTAAAATCCTATAAGCACTTTTTAAAGACATGGGTTCAGTACATTCAGCGTTACTATTTTATTGCGAGGCGATATGGTTATCACGAAGGAAATTTTTGCAACTTGTTCATGAATTAAGAGAAAAAATTGCCTATTTACTAGAAGATGAAAACAGACCGAAAGCTGTGAATTTTTCGCGTCAGTTTATTTGTAATGAAATTGAGCTTAGTGGTTGATTTCGAGAAATTAAATAATTTGAATTTTCAACTGCAAGGAGCAAATACACATATATTAGATGCGAGTGAAGTTAATGTTTTTTGTAGGAAGTTGGAATTGTGGAGCAGAAATTTAAAGCAAGTAAATTTAACAATATTTGAAAATTTGAATGATTGTATTAAAAATTACAAGGCAGGAGAACAACATAAAAAAGTTATTTTTGTAACCTACGAAAATCATTTAGCACATCTAGCAAAGAATTTTTAAAACTACTTTCTTGCTGTCGACAAACTGATATCAAGTTAGAAGTTGGTGGAGGATCCATTTCAAAATATTCCCGAAGGACTCTCATTTGAAAAAGAAGACACCGTCATAGACTTCATGGCATGCGGCGAAACCAAAAGACAATTGAGTAATAAATCACTCTTTGAATTTTGGGCAGAAGTGGATGATGAGTTTTCTGAACTAAAAACATAGGCTTTTCGCATTCTATTACCATTTTAAACATCTTACCTGGATTTTCTGCGGTGGCTACTTTGAAGACCCAAAATATATATCTCGGTAAATATAGAAAAAGAACTGAAAGTGTCTATTTCTAATTATTAAACCCTTCTTCGAAAAACTTTGCTCTGAAAGACAGACCCAAGGAAGTCACTAATAATTATTAAATTTGTTTTTGATTTAGTAAGTTGTTTTAATTTAATAATCTAATAACTTAAATATGTCGAAATGTATTTGTTTTGTATGTGTGTTTGTGTTCTTCCTTTTCAGTCACTTAATTATTTTTTTTTTAAATAACTTTTTCTCTTAGATATGTTCGCGCCCCACAGGTTGAAAATCCCTGACTTAAGAATCTTATGTTTTGGCCCTGCTTCTGAATGAAAAACTATCAACTAGCAATTTTAATTTAATTTCTACAGCCCAACTTTAGGTTTGATACAGAGAACAATGTCTCTATCTCACAAAGAACGTTATAAGTCATATATTTCTATTAAGAGAAATTTATTAAAATCATTGCAGTGGATACAATAATACATTTTTCTATGGTTTCTTATATTTACAGAAACAAAAAGATAAATATTGTATGAATTATTATTTAATATGCATTTGTGTAAAATAATTTGTAAAATTACTTATAATTTCAATATTCTTCGTGTTTTCAACTGAACTATCCACCTGAGGTTCTGAACACTCCACTACAGTTTCTAAAAGAAAAATCTAAATTTAATTTCCACATCCCTTCATACACAATATTTTTATACTGTTTATTATAAAAGAAATGATTTCCAGTTTAAACTGTAAACAGTTTTACTATAATTTATATCACTCATTTATGGAACACAAAATAAATATGTTTTATATTTTACAATTCAGATGTGTTATAAGATTTTAATTATTAAATTTAAACTTGTTAATATAATTCTGACATATAAAATAATTATTATAACTTTTTTAACATATATAAACATTTTACGCAAACATGAAATATTTATTTTTTAAAATCAAAATTAGAATGGTGCTTCTAATGTGTTACATTTTATATACATAATTTGTTAATACTAATGTCGATACTTTTGCCCAATATTTTATATGTATTTTTATAATTTACATTTAAATTAACAAAATAGTAAATCAAGTATTTCATAATAGATTCACAATAGATTACATTCAATATATTTATAATAACACACATACGACATATTGTTAAAAATATACATTTAATAAAAAAATATTCTTTTCAACATATACGTAATATTAAATATATTTAAGGATTTTTCTTACCTTGATATGCCGATGTGATTTGTGAATATCTGAAGTCCGAATTAAAAACACAACCCAAAGGTTCTGTGACCAAACCAATGTCTTGAACCCGTTGATCATTTTCAATTGAAATTAATTGGGTTTTTCTACCACCTGTCTTGAAAATTTCAACTTGATCTGCAGTTTTATGTTGCAGGGACCGTTTCTTTTAAATTTTTATATTTATCACTCAGTTGGAAGATTGTCTTTTTATATAACCCTGCTACCGCATTGAAGTCCAGGAATATTTTCTCCCACGCTTTTTTTTTTATTATCATTGTTTATGTATTAATTCTCTTGCAATTCATTATATCTCTGTACTTATTGACAATATCCATAAGTCTACTAATTTCATGTGTGGTGAAATACAATCTTTTCGCCATTTTGACAAAATGTTCAGGATCAGGAAAGCGTGGGTAAACAAATATAATCTCACGTGATCTGAAGCCAGCCAATCAGAGATCGTCTTACATCTCGTGTACAGATTACTCTTGAGCTGGTTTACTCATGGAATTCACCGTATGGTGAATAAGAATCGGGGAGTAAGGTGAGGCGTAAGTTTACTCCGTGGTAAGCAACTTTCAGATTATCCTGTGTTTGGTGAATACGGCCGTTAATCAACTATCAATAGGATATTGTACTGATTTGGTTAGGAATAAAAAGTGGATATACGTCTCATCGTGAGTTAGAGGTTTTTGTTCTCTTGACAAGTGATATAGGAAAAATTGGTTTTGCAGTTAAGGCATTAACTATGTTCCCACCTCAAATTAGATTTTAAAAAAGATTCTTTACAAAACTTCAGAAAGTTAAGGGCCTAGAGACTGATTTTATGAACTTAATGGTTGCCATTCCGAAGTTAAGACGAGGGCAAGGGCATTACTAGACTTTCTCTATAAAAGTATCTTTAGCTACAATATAAGAAAATCTTACCTGTAGCTTCTTGAGTACCATGATTAAGAAAAAATGTTTCTTTAATACATTAGCTTCCGCACAATTTCTGTGTTTCTATAAAAGCGCTATTCTCAGCGGGAAATTTAATCTGAATTTAATCACTTACACATATATTAAACTCAAAAGTGTTTCTATGTCTTGCTTAGTTTAACATACATCCCATTCTAATAAAAAAAGAAAAAAAAATCAAAAAGATTTTCGTTGAATAAGTTACGTCCGTATTTTTCTTTATTCGTCCGGAAAATTCAGTTCCGTTTTTAGAATAAAATGCCGTGAACTAGAATTTGGTTACTAGAATTTGGTTAGTTTATTTTCAAATATTAATAGTAATATTTCTACAAATATAAATGTTTTGACTTATTCTTGTGTCAAAATAAACATGAAATATTATCCTTAACACAAATTAAAGTTAAAAATAAGTTATTATGTAATATGAAATTTAGTAAAGATGTGTATGAAACAAAGATCGGACAAATGATAATATAATTTGCTGTTTATTTTTTTAATATCATCTAAACATATTTTAATCATATAACATATTTATAACTTAATATTAATGTAAGAATTGACATTATATAATTTAATGTATTAATAATTATTTTTTAATTACATCCTTATGTTAGATCTTTCGAGAATAATAAGTCTTGTATCCCAATAAAGAAATGAAGTATGCAAGAGAAAGTCGAAGGCTGTAACAAATTTAGCGTTACCCAGGGTGCACCACAAGGAGGCATGTTACAGTACACCCCGTATTAATAATTATATAACATATTTTTATCGATTGTTCTGCATTTTACTATGTATAGTCTTAGAGTAGTAGTAAAATAAGATACATTTCACAAAAGTTTATTTTCGTAACAACTATTAAAAATAAATTTATATTTAAAATGTTTTCAAAAATCATGTGATGCTCCAAAAATTGCTGAATAGCTATTTAAAAATAAGTCATTTGTTGAAATGAATCACGCATATTCAATGCTTTAATTATTTTGAAGTATAAATATAAGTGTCTTCACCCTATTATTAAGATCAAGCTTTTTTAAATTATCACTTATCACTTTATATTCTTACATTTTTATTTCAGTTTACTTTTCAATCACAAATGAGAACAGACTTTGAGTCTATTATTATTTTTATACATAATAAATACTTGCGAGTTGTATTGCAAAATTTTATAAAAAATAACTATTTGCTTAAATTATATAATGTAATTTTAAAATACTGAAATAAAAATCGGAGTTCTGTACAAAATGCATTGTACATTTTTTTATCTAAAAATTTTAAGATTTTGTGCAAGATTTTATGAATCCATGAAAAAAAACCAAAAAGTAATCCAGTAAAGTCAGTTCAGCTTATTATCATAGATACAAATGTGCATTTTCTTTAAATAAAACACATAACTATTGCATATAAAGAAAACTATCAACAATTAAATGTTTATATAGTCATTGTTAAATTGCATTATTGTAATAAATATATTAATAATTTAAATATGACATTTTTGTAAAACTATAGAAATTATATGTAGCATATCGATAAAAATCAAGAAAATGAGCAGTTGAAATGAGGACAGAAAAATTACTTCCTCAGGCTGAATTTTAAGATTTTTTGGCATAAGATGCATATTGCAAATTATTAATAATTATGTATAATAGTAATTAGGATAGTAGAGAATTTTAAATTCTTTGTTAATGGTATATTTTATTTGTGTTTGAATGCAGTTCATTTCCTACATTTCTTATGTCAAAATCTCACTAATTAAAAATAATAGCTAGTCGAAATTTCTCAAATTTTATTGTAATTTTTTAAATCCAGCCCTTTGAGATATAAAGTTTATTTTCTATTATATAAACTTAAAAGATTTAATAAAAATTGAATGTTTTTTTTTATTTTTAAATCAAATATTTGAAATCTGAGATAGAAAGACAGTAAAGATGTAAGACAAATATGTTTTCATTATGTGTGTTTTCTTAATGAAGTCTTAGAATTTATCGCTTATATGTGATTTATACTTTCTTAAACAAAATTAAGCGATATTATTTCTATTTATTTCTGATTAGCAATCATTTTCAAAATATCGCCTTCACTTTTTTAGTAGTTCAAATGCTGTAACATTTGGTAGTTTTTAAGTTGCAATGTTGGTTGGTAGCTATTATAATAATATACGTAAATGTCAAGAGTTACATTTTATAAATGATTTCACACACACACTTTGAGCTTTGGTGCTTGTACTGGATTGAAATAAATCACTTTAAGCATTCTGATTAAATTTCAATAGCTTTCTTTTACAAAGAACAATTATTTATTGAAAACAAAGCTTAACATCTTTAAAATGACATTTAAAGAGACAATGAATCGCATGAAAGCAATAGAGTAAATATTTTTTCTCTGCATGCATGTACTACTTGTAAATTTAGTCACTAATAAAAATCAACACTTTTAATAATGAATAAGAGACAAATAATTTTTTGTAATTGCCTAGTAATAAAATAGTACAAAATCAAAGTAAAATAAGTAAATAATATAGTAAATAGTATTATAAAATACACATTTGGATCATCGAAATCACAAGTTATTATTTAATACAACTGATAAGTATTAATTGATAGTTCATATGTAATTTAATTCATACGTTCAGATTAATTGACAGTTCATACATTCATAATAATACTTTTTAAGTGTTCAAAAATGTTATTTTGTAGTTATTCTCCCAATTCACTTGTATTATGTTATGCCTGAAAAAAATATCAACCTTTTTTGCTGATTTTTTTTAACTACTTGTATTAAATTAAATGGATCACAAATGATATGATAATCAGAAACTAATTTGTAATTAATATACAATTGATTTATTATAAACATAAGATTCAAAATTTAAATTTCTGGTTTCTATAATAATATAACAAGTTATGTAAAGTTCAACATAAAAATCAATGGTAGCTTTTAAATATTTGTGATTATTACAAAATATTTAAGTTTTAATTGAAAATTTACTTATATATTCTTTTAGTAATAAAATATATTTCATTTCTAGTACATGAGTATGTTGACTGTTTCACAGACATGCTGATTTAAATCTGCATTTAAACTTTTACAAATGAAGTGTATATTTGAAAATCATTTCCCTTAAATGTACAAATAATAAAACTCATTTTAGTTTTACATTTTCCAAGAAATAAATGATCTAAATGATTTATTAAATGATAAAGATTGAAAGAATATTATTTATTTATTAAAAAAAACATATAAACAGAAAAAAATTGAATTCACACGAAAATTGCTCAAATTTGTGAGTTAATTCAAAAATATAATTTCTAAAAATGCACGAATACAAGCTAATAATGGGTGGTAACAAAATGTGTAAAACATTTATACTTAATACCCCTAGTATATTAATGTTTGCACACTATATTAAACACAAAATATCAAAGATAATACTAAAATAAATATATACAAACTAAAAAAATGTGCACATTCATTTTTGAAAAATAACTGATACGCCATGAGTTATCTTGTAAAATTCCTAAAAAAAATACCTGATTAGCATATTTACTAATGATAAAATGCATGTCAATTCAGAAGTCCTATAAGTCTTGTTTCCACAGGATAAAAGTCATTAGTATATGTGAAAGGTTTGAAAGAGGCTTTTATGCAGAAAAGGTATTAACTGGTATTAACAGCAATGAAGCAAATCCTCTTATCTGCTAGAAAAGTTAATCCATTAAAAGGTATTTTTTTGTTTCACTGATATAACCATTATGTTTCACATGTTTGCCAATATTGTGTTAAAACATTAATAATTTACCAATTTCTGTAAACCAATTTTTTTCTCTTAGCTTCTGTTTTTATAGCAATGGAACGTATTTTCCAATGGAAGAAATGTTTAATATTCTCTTATGTGCAAAATATGTACAAAATAATACATTATAATATTTCCTATCGGTCATAAATGGTCAGTTAAAGAAAAATACACTAATGAAAGATAACTTGTAACATAAAATGCATTTTTGAATACCAAGTAAAATCAATGCAGGAAATTTAAATTACTAAGAATCAATCAAAATGCAATTATTTTCTGAATAATTTTTAAAACATTTTATTACAAATATGATACAATGTATATTACTTTTTATCAATTTCTAATCAATTATAATGTTTGAGTTATTTTTATGAGAAGAAAATAAATCTTAAAGTGCTTTTAGTTATTTAAATGTTTTATCTGAATTCAAAATATTCGTTCCTTAAAGATGTATGTTTAAGCAAAGTATAGAACTCAAAATTATTTAAGTAGTTTAAAATAATCAAAATTTGTTTACAGCTAAATTAATTAGCCACAAAAAATGAAGAATATTTTATTTAGTACATTATTTTGCAAATTTTAGACATAAATGTAAATAAAAATAATATTAATAATTTAAGTTGGCTACTTTTAAATTGCATATATCGTTAAAGAAAATTAAATTATTTCAAAATAAAAATTATCCAACTTTGTTAACAACCAGAAAAATATGAAATCTTCTGAAATTATAATAAATCTAAGAATGAAATTTGATGAGAAAAATCAATTTCTCTAATTATGAAAAAAGAATTTTTTTTGTTAAAGATAATAGAATGGCCAAAATGCAAATCAACATAAAAATGTTTTATGATGTGTGTCACATAAAATATTTCTATATTTTACTGAACAATATATTAATTTTTACATTTATAATTCTTACGTTACCGAATAGTTTTTTGATCACTGAATGATCATATTTCGATCGCAAAGGAGAATTCAGCCTTGAAATAAAAATTTCATACCGAAGATTCCTTTTAAAAACATCAAACACAAAATTGAAATTGGAACTAAAAAGAATAATTAAGAAAAAATAATTTTAATTAATCATATCTCCAACTTTATCATCATTCATTAAAAAATGGCGACAAGTTAGGGGATTTTAGGTTATAGAGTGTAAGTGAAAAATTTCTATTAATTTCAATCATATAAACAATAATAAAATATAGTGAATAATTTGAATAAAAAATATTTACTTATAATTATTTAAAATATTATAATCTTTCGATTAAATAAAATTTTTTCTGAGTGTTACAGTTTTTTCCCCCTTTAAAAGACATAGTGGTTATAAGCTGATAAAAATGCATATTGGATGTACACAAAATAGTTAATTTATTGACTTAAGGTTATATAAAATATTAAATTTGAAATAAATCAAGCTCTGTATGTCAAGACAATTGAATATTTTTATTTTTCTATTCGACAACATAATGCACTTGAATATTACATATAATAAAAAAAATGGGATGATAATTGCATTAATATTATCATTTCTAGAAAAAAGCTTTTTTTTTTTTAAAAAAAAAAAATATTATTATAAATTAATATAACTTTGGTTATTTATGCATAGTAATTGTACCTGTTTCAATAATCTGATAAGCTATATTTTTATTACTTCCAATTTTTAATAATTACGCTTCATATAAAATTAAAAATTTCATAAAAATAAAATGTATTCATTTATATTCATCTTATTGATTTTGCATTCTATACTAGTTTTAAGTTCCCTAACTTAGTTTAAATTACCCAACTACTTATACTTTTAAGCTCCCCAACTTATTAACTTAAGAATCTGCATAGAATTGGATATCCATATCGAAACAAAATTACATTTTTCAGATTTAGTGATGCTCTAAAATTTCTAGAATTTGTAAAAGTCATTCAAAACACAGTTTGTAGATTTCCCAAAAAATTAAGGAATGTTCAATTTGAATTCTAATTCAGCATAAAAAAAATGGAGATAAGAAAAATAAAATTTGAAAATACTCCATGGAAAACCCACAACTGCTACTTAGATTGATATGGAAAAAATTGAGAAATAATCCATGGAACAACTCACAATTGCTATTTAGATTGATGTGAATTGTGATGGAAAGTGTCTAATAATAAATAATACATCTTCAAATATAACAGGAGTGTAACCTATATTTAGCGATTTTGCAAGCATAATGACTATCTTTATAGAATATGTGTTACACATTTAAATAACAATTGCATCTAAGGTGAAAGGTGTGTTCATATTCATGTTTTTATTTCTTAAAATGCAAAGAACTGCAATATCAAATAAATGCAATATTTATTATAAGATGGTGTCATTTTAGAAAACATAACATAAAGCAGTTTATATTTTAAATAAACAGAATATTATATGACTCGAATATGTCAGTAACATTTATTTATGTATATAAATTAAGACGTTTATAACCAAAATTTTCACAATATATTTAACCACTGCACACATTCATTTAATCACACATCATCTTGTACAATAATAAAAAATCTTGTAGTTAATTCAGTACAAGAATTATTCCAAATAGGATATTTTAGAATGAATATCTTTAACTTTTTCTTCTTCTGTCTCTCTCTAGAATGAAAAAACAATTTATTTCATGGAAATACTCGCATTTTGTCTTATTAGAATAGATAATTTAAATCACAAAATAAAAATAACATAATTTATAAAAAATAAAAATATGTTATACTTGCAGAACACTTCTTCAACACAATTAAAATGATCAAATAAAAATTAGTAAACACACTACACTGCATAATGAAAGAAAAATGTATGTAACGAATTACTTATTTTTACTCCTCTTATTCTGTAGAAAATATCATAACTTGTAAAATGTAATTAAATGTTCAACAAACTCCCATAGCTCATCACTCTGACAATCACACATCCTCAAGCTTTTTTAATAGCTGTAATATTAAAATTATATTTGCTATAAACCAAGACAATTGATAAGTGATGTCTACGAAAAAGATAGTATATGTCATACAAATTGTTTTGAAAAGAAAGGTGGCAACATCGGTTAAACGTGATATGGATAATTATCCATTTTAAAATATAACAGAAATAAATTTCATTATTCAATTTGAAAAAATATGTCATAAATAAATAAACATATTTTATAACACTCCTATCATCCAATACATATATTCCTTATTTTAGATATTTTAAGAATCTATGTATAAAGGGTAATGATATATTATTATCCAAGTAGAGTTAAATTTGGTGTAGACATAAAAAGCCTTAGAAAATTACATACTTTTTAATTTATTTTAAGATCAATTGTACTGTATCACCTCTAAGTAGTAGAAGAACGTTGCTTTTAAGACAGAATTTTATGTTTTAAGGAGATGATTATAATGATTAATGTCTCGATATTGTATACAGTTTATTTATTTATATAGTCAGCTGATTAAACGATTTATTTTTTTCTCTGATTAGACTGTTGATTTAAATCCCATTCATCATTTTATTTTTTACTAAAAGAAGCAGCAAATTTTTTTCTTCAGAGCACTGATGAAATATTTCTAATGAAATTTTTGATATCTGAGATTGTCCTTACAAACAACAAAAAAAGAAAAAATTTCCCGTTATAATTAATTTATAATATAGATAATAATTAAAATGTTTTATTTTTTTTTAAAAAAAGCTATGTAGTATTGGTTTACATTGTATACCACATTTTGAAGAATTTATTTGCTTTTTATATACAAAGGAATAATATATATTGTGAAAATGAGGGGTAGGTAAGGAGGGTGAATATTTACTACACATTTATGTTTAATTTAATAAATTTATGTTTAATTTAATTGTGTAAAGAAATTTCCATGTGTTTTCTACGAGGGCTATCCCACAAGCCTGAAATATGACTAACCAAGAGATGTTGCTTTATCATCACTATAAATGATTATTTATATCAATACTGTTAGACTGTTAAAAAGTTTCAAACATTTATGTAGAATAGAAAATTAATATAGTTAATTAAATACTTTAATGGATTTGTATATCCAGATAGTGCCCAAAGAATGAAACTTATCGGAGGATTTTCCACGAGATAGAGGCGGAGACTAAAATGTAATAATATCTGCAGTTTCTGTCCTCTTTGGTTGGATCTGTTACTTATATTTGCTTGATGGATATCTTCTTTTAGATGACAAGATATTGTAGACTGGAATGAGCTGCAAAACTTTTAAAAGTAGTTTGGGCCACATCTCGTTTACTGGTTCATTACGATTACACTGCAGCTCATAATGTGGTCTCTCTATTTTGCTTTAGTTTATTAATAAATATGTAAACATTTTCCATGATTTAAAATAATCATGCCAGATTGAAGTTCCTGCATTTTTATTTCAAATTCTCAGATTAAATTGTACTCAAAATATTAAATTGTAAGATAAAAGTTAAAAGCTAATCTTTAACAAAACTTCTACCTTGCTTAATTTGAACTTTTTTAAAGCAGAGTTTATGATTAATTGAATGGAAACATTTATGATGAGTTAAGGTGATCTTTATCAAAACAGAATTTACAATTAATTGAATAGAAACATTTATGAGGAGTTAAGGTGATCGTTGCTAAACAAATTGGAAAATCCAGAATTTTGTTTTAAAGAGTCTATAAATTTACGTTGATAAGATATTCAAATAAGGCGACATTATAAGTTAAGCTAACGTAAACCCATTGTTACATCAATTATCTATTTTTAATAAATATTTCTTAATATCATTAAAATATCTTTGCAGAGCAAATTTGATATGATACTTTGTGTATGCAACATGAAAAACACTTTATACAATATATTTAACGGAAACAACTGTAATCAACATTCTTGTTAAGGGTTTTCTTAATTTTCATTTAGAAAAAAAAATGTAGCATTCTACTAATATTTAAAACTTGAATAATATTAATAAAAATATACAAGTTTTCGCTCATTTTAGATGTATTTCCTTATAATTACTTAAGTCAGCTTCATTTGCATTATATTAAACTAAGAACATGGTACAAATTTAAAAAAAATTGAATAGGAAGAATTTTGAAACTTTCTTAAATTTATGTTATGTAAAATACTGGTTTTTTAAGGACTATTATGATGACATCAATTATCTGGTATTCACTTAAAATATTATTTTTCATATCACAAGTTATTGAAAGTAATATCAGTGAAATTTTTATTATATACTTATATATATATATATATATATATATATATATATATATATATATATATATATATATATATATATATATAAAATATATATATATATATATATAAGTACAGAACATCTATAAATGAAACTGTTTTCTTAAAACTTTGTCAATCTTTTTTTGTAAATTGATCATAAAACTCTTAATTCGCAAAACTTCACTTCTTTCTTCGAGCCATTTACTTTATTATTTTTCCTTCAGATTCTTTTTATGCTTGTTTTAATAAGTAAGAATGCTTCGTAGCGTTATTTTGGCAGACTAAATGGTGAAATTTATTTTCACCTAACATTTCTAGCATGTCTTCATCGCTTTTCTTTAAAAAAATAATTTAAAAAGGATTTTTTTCAAATATGTATTTATAAAATTATAATCAATGGTGAAACTTAAAATAGTTTTAGTGGTACGAAATAAAAAAATTTAAGCAAATTTCAAAGAAAAAATGAAAGAAGACTAAGAATTATTTATTCATTTAATATGCACTGGTTTCTTTTGTTTTTGTTAAGCTTGTTTACTTTTTTGGGAATATGATATAAAAATGTTATATATAAACTGTTTTTATTAAATATCCAAAAACAAAAGCATATATGATTTTTCAATCAATTGCAGATTTTTCTAGTTTCTTTTTGGTAATAAATTTTTAATGATTTTATTAATAAAAAATTCGTGCGTGCAGTAATTTGATCAAAAAGGAATATTTTATTAAAATCGAACATTTGGATAGAGTCAGGTGTAATATTTAAAATATGTGACAAATTTGCAAAAATTAAAGTCAGATTTAAATGTATTCATTAACGTTTCAAGGAATACAGGCGAAAGTAAATGTAATTATAGTTTTAAAAACGATATAAATATTCATTGTATTTTTATCCTCATCATTCATTACTTCATTACTCAAGCTGTTTTTATCTCAATAATATATATATATATATATATATATATATATATATATATATATATATATATATATATATATATATATATATATATATATATATATATATATATATACCTATCTATCTATCTATCTATATATATATATATATATATATATATATATATATATATACCTATCTATCTATCTATCTATATATATATATATATATATATATATATATATATATATATATATATATATATATACATATATATATATATATATATATTTCAACAATTAAGTAATTAATATTTATTTAACTGTGACGTAAAGCTGATATAAACCTAATATGTACTAATTTTTACCTAATTTTTTTCAGTGACATATTTCTTTTAAAGAAACATGATCTTTCTTCAAAATACAAGGATTAAAATTAATATTTTTATTTTCTCCTGTAAAAGGAAAATTTCTCGCTTCAGGGACTCCTTTTTCCTTTTTGCAAAGATTTCAAATCCTTCTTCTTCCCATGAGATGACGAAAGGAAGGATTCTTTTGTCACGCATACATAATAACAATTGCATTATTAAATCACATTCTTAGAGAAATACTTGTAACTTCTCATTTTAAAGTAAAGGTTTATACCATGATTTCTGTCGAAAAGTTAAAATTGGGATGTCAAAGTTAAAATGAAATGCAAGCATGTGAGCAAGTTAAAACTAATATTGACATTAACTATTACAATATGATTTATTTACAATAATTAAAAGCACTCTAGATATTTAAAACTTATTAAACCAAAGGCATTTGAAGAATATGCGGTAATGAATGTATTATAGAAATATTTTTTTTAAAAATAGTGCTTTTAAGCCTTTTAAAAAGTATCAGTAAATTAGAAAAATGATGATAAATATTCTGCTAATCAAATAAAACAGTTTTTTGACATTTAAACATTTTGTGGCATCTGACAGTTTGGATTGTATCAGTTGGAATAATTTAAACGTCATTATTTATTTTTATTGAATATTTTTCTTCAATTAAATAAGGCTTTAACAGCGATGGTCTCACTGAGCAACTTTCTTTAAAAAAGTCTTTAAATAAGAAATTTTAATGAATAAAATATATTACTGATTCTTCACCAGTAAACTTACATTTCTTTAAATTTCTAAAAGCTAAAATATAGTTCCTCGTAATTTATTTAATGTAAATATAATCAATTGAAATGCTGCTATTTTCTGTAAAATACTAAGATTACGAACATTTTAAAAAAAAGCAAACAAAAATATAAAAATATACAACCAAAACAAATTGTATGAATCCATTATTGAAAGGTGGTTGTTGATCGAATACTTTTTGTCGAAACGAACAGTGAGTAGAAAATGTATATTAAAAGAACGACTTAACATGGAAGAAAATAGCAAACAGAACTGGAAATCCTATACACGGGAAGTGTTGAAACAGAAAAAAATGTAGAAAAATTCTACACGAGTTCAGTTATTGATCAATATTTTTTTTTCGTTTCAAGTTCTCAAGATTTTCTTTAAAAAATCTACTTAATTAACACTCTATTTTAAGAATTGATGAAGTTTCCAATATTTTTCGAGGAAAATTTATTTATAAATCGGGCAAGTAATAAGTTACCCAAGAATTTTAAAATGCTTCTTTCATAAATGAACATTGAACACTTTATATAAATTACTTTTATCCAATGTGTTTTGTGCTTAATTGATTAAACCTAATTAAATATTCATTGTATGCATAGATTAAAATGAGAATAAAATGTTTAGATAAAATTATTTAATGCAATGATAGCATATATCTGGAAGAGATTAAAATGTTAATTATATAAAAATATTAATTATGTATATTATTATATATTTATATGTAGTAAATATTAATTTCAATGTATATTGTGAAGATAGATATTGTGTAAATGACAATAGAATGAATCTCTAAGCTTTGACTACCTTGAAATTTTGAAAATTTTGAAATTTACGTTAAAGAATATACTACTTCTAAATTTCGAAATCTACATAAGGAATACGCTAAGAATTACGTCTCCATTAAAGAATATGCTATTATAATATGAACACATTTAAAAAATTAAAAATTTCGGGTTTTGGACTGATGAAAAGGATTTTGATAGAAAACGAGAGAAAAATAGAAGACAATATATATATATATATATATATATATATATATATATATATATATATATATATATATATATATATATATATATATATATACATATATATATACATATATATTTATATATATATATATATATATATATATATATTATATAGATATATATATATATATATATATATATATATATATATATATATATATATATATATATATATATATATATTTTTAATTAAAGCATTTTAAATATTTGAATATGTAATCATTTATGCTTTAACTGAATAATCAACGTATAATTTCCTTACGTTTAGGCTATAAATTTGCTGTTAAGTTTTGATTAAATAAACATTTAATACAATTTAAATTAATAAATATAGAATTAATTTAAGAGAGAGAAAAAAAGAAAGAGAACTTTTGATATTATTATCATGTTAAAAATTTTTCATTCATTTTAAAATTCATCTTTATGCATTTTTTAAATTCAAAAGTGTATGATTAAATCATATTTAAAAATAATTTTTCATTTCACATATTTCAGTTTTTCTACAAGATTTAAAATTATTAATTTGATTATTAACTAAATGAAGTTTCAGAATTTATGAATACCCAAAAAATTGTGCGATTATATTTGTTGTATTATTTTTTATATGTGCAAGATATGTAAAGTATAAATTTTTATGTTAAGAAAAAGATATGTACAATAATACAAATATCATTAGTGAATACTTAAATTTAATGAACTTTTACTTTTATTTTTAGTAGATTATTTTATTGAATTTTCAAATACTCTATATTAGAGTATCTCATTTATAGAATACTAAGCTTATTAAGACCTTAAAATTTGATTATATTAAATTAAATAATTTAATAAATTTTTAAATTCATAAGTATTTTATTCAAAAATATTCATATTAACTTTTAACTATTACGTATCTCATGATTTGGAATACACGAAGTGTTTAAAAATGAGAAAATGTGTGTATTAATTTAAATATGGTTACGGTTAGCTAGAATTATAAATGTACAGAGAGGGTAGATTTTTATTTGCTTACTAAAAAAATTATTTATCATAATGTCAAACATTTCTATACTATAATCCATTGACATTGGTCTTATGAACACATTGCATAACACATTACTTAAATGAAATAACTTAAAAACATTAAAATAAATTGCATTAAAGGAATGTACGGTTTTCCTTATTGCTTTAAAATTTGAAGATAGGAAAAGAATAAGTAAATGAAGTTAGTAACGAAAATATCGTTGTTTCATTTTTATGAAATCAGTTAAAATAAGTAAGATAAACTAAAATATCACGAACTTCAATCAATAATGTGTGAAGCATAATACTATAACATCTTTATTCGAAATTACATATTTATTTCAGTTCAAAGAAATAAAGAATTTTAATTCAAAGAAAATATTTACTTCTTATATAAGACTTTTATTTGAAATTCTTACCGATGATAATACTCAATCAACAAAAAGCAAGTTTGCAGCAGAATCATTTGTTCAACGAAATCATACAAGGTAGAAAATTTCAAATTATTATTATAAATAATTCAAAATTATCATTTACACTTACCCAAATTTTGGATTATTTTTGTATCGTATCTTACATCTATCTTACATTGTGAGTGGATCGTAACATTGTGTTTCTTACTGCATTTGGTTACGCAAATAATCCAAATTCTAAGAGTTGTAGCCGTAAATAATAGTTAAATTACCATTTCCTTATATCATTATTTAGTTTATAAATGTTTATCACAAAGCACGATTATGAAACTATCCAAATATATATATATATATATATATATATATATATATATATATATATATATATATATATATATATATATATATATATATATATATATTTATCTTTTAAAATTTTCAGTGTGATTTAAAAAAAAATTCCAAAGTAATTGATTTGGATGACTATTTATTTCCGATTTTTTTCGCCAGCAATTTGTGATAAATTTTTTCAAGTCAAGTGATGATTTTTTAAATTATAAATGTTAAAATTGAGCATTTATTTTAATTGATAAAGCAATTCATTATCTTTTAATCCGAAATTTTCATATTATATTGTATAGTTTTTGTTGTTTATCTTCAGAAGTATTTATTAGTTTAAATTTTTTTTTACAAAAAAATTATGTTAAATATTTCTTAATAAATTACGAATTTTCCATATATTTTTAAGAAAAATATCCTATGCTTACCAATAAATTATTTCTAAAGATAAATAAATAATAATATGTAATTGTAGAGTGATTGTTGATAAATATTTACAAAATAGTTTATGCACTAATGTGAAGAATACAACGGTAATACTATACGACGCAAAATACTATAGGCACTAATGTGAAGAACGCAAAATACTTTAGGCACTAATGTGAAGAATACAACAGTTAAAACACACATTTATTGTTTCGTGCTGTGACGTCACAAAACGATCTAAGAAAGAAAAAAAGGAAATAATTATAACGATATACATTATTTAAGATGTTTAAACTTCTCACTGTCAGCTGCAATCACATTTGGGTCCTTGCTTGAAGATTAAGTTGCATACGTTGAAACACGCGACCGTAATGCGTCATTTAAAGTCCTGCACACTTTGTGGAGGGGTCGCATTTACCTGCTGTTTGAAATATTCCCACGTGAAAAAGTCCAGTGGAGTCAGATCAGGACAGTGTGGAGGCCACTTTTCGAAACCACCATACCCTAGTATTTGGTTGCCAAATTCCTTGACGACGTGATGTTTCTTACGTATTTGCATACTGCCTTCAAAATGTTAGAATTATTTTTAATACTTCTTTTCTTCCCATTTCGAAATAAAAGTGAAAAATTTAAGTACGAAAACGATTTTTTTTTTGTTTTTTTAATAATGCGCACAAACGATGTACTACGTCACAGCATGAAACAACAAATGCGAGTTTTAACCATTGTATTCTTCATATTCATACTTACAAGGTATCGTTTCCTACTACATCGAGGATGCTCTACAACTTTGTAAATCACTTTTCCTCTCTATCTCGTTCTCTTTTCGAGATTAGAATGCTAAATCCGCTGTTTTCCACCAGGAGGTGGTGCTGAAGTCTGTTTTATTCAGTAGCGCATGGCTGCTTTACTATAACAAAACACCACTTTTATGAATATAGCAGCAGCCGTTCCGAAGTTAAGCTGTTCTGTACTTCTATATATATATATATATATATATATATATATATATATATATATATATATATATATATATATATATATATATATATATATATATATATATATATATATATATATATATATATATATATATATAAGTACAGAACATCTATAAATGAAACAGTCTCCTTAAAACTTTGTCAATCTTTTTTTGTAAATTGATCGTGATATTCTTCATTCGCAAAACTTTAGTTCTTTTTTCGAGCCATTTACTTTATGTTTTCCTTCTGATTCTTTTAATCCTTGTTTTAATAAGTAAGAATGTTTGGTAGCGTTATTTTGACAGACTAAATGGTGAAATTTATTTTCACCTAACATTTCTAAAATGTCCTCATCGCTTTTCTTTAAAAATATTAATTAAAAAGGATATTTTTCAAAAATGTATTTATAAAATTATAATCAATGGTGAAAAATAAAATAGTTTTAGTTGTAAGAAATAAAAAAGTTTGAACAAATTTCAAAGAAACCATGAAAGAAGACTAAGAATTATTTATTTATTTAATATGCACTATAAGCTTGTTTACTTTTTTGGGAATATGATATAAAAATGTTATATAAACTGTTTTTATTAAATATCCAAAAACAAAAGTATATATGATTTTTCAATCAATTGCAGATTTTTCTAGTTTCTTTTTTGGTAATAAATTTTTAATGATTTTATTAATAAAAAATTATGTATGTTAAAATTGTGCATTTATTTAAATTGATAAAGCAATTCATTATCTTTTAATCCTAAATTTTCATATTATATTGTAAAGTTTTTGTTATTTATCTTCAGAAGAAGTATTTAGTAGTTTAAAATTTTTTTTTACAAAAAAATTGTGATTTATAATATTTAAATATTTAAATATTTTTTAATAAATTACGGTTTTTCCATATATTTTTAAGAAAAATATCCTATGCTTACCAAAAAATTAGTTCTAAAGATAAATTAATAATAATATGTAATTTTAGTGTGATTGTAGATAAATATTTACAAAATAGTTTTTAACTCATTTCTAATTCTCTTTTTAAAAATTTTAAGTTTTTCGAAAACACAATTTATTTCTCTGACAAAAGAAAATCCATGTTCTGAAAATCAAAATGTTAAATTTTTTCAAATCTATTTTTCAGATAACAAAACCCTTAAACTACAATTTATATGCTAATTTATTTCAAAATGTGAATGAGAGGAAACAGAAATTAATAACATTCTTTATGTAGAAATCGATTTTCACATATAGATTTTTATTAACTCCACATTTTTTTTTCAAAACTCAATATGAGAATAATAAAAAACTTCTATTGCACTAGAGTTATCAGTGATTTCCAACGCTAGTTATGAGGATAAATCTTGAGAATATGATTTGTCTTTTTGTGTTTGAGATTTGTGTGTGTTGAAACATTGAAATATTAAATTTAGTCGTTTCGTATAATATATCTGAATCATTTTGAAATTATATCATTAAAATAAAGGTAAACTATTATAATATAAATATTTAATCATTAAAACTGCATATAAAGTTTACATTTTAGCATTTTATTCTCAGTAAACATTCCATAAATTGTTAATTTTTTAATATCTTAATCAAAAACCATTCTTGACTCTTATTTTTTACAGTACTCAGGCAAATATGTCGTTTTTAATGCACACTTATCAATGCAATAAGATTATCATTAATGGATTTAAAACTAAAACAACTATTTCGAGAAGACAAATTAGAATATTGTGAATAACATATTCATTAAAAAATTTATATTTCCAAATTTTTAATTTTTAAAAACTATAATAATAAAATTTCTTAAAAACATAATTCCTGATTACACTCATCATTTATGTGATTTTTTAATTTATTTTCCTTGTACGGTTTTTCTTATATTCTGCGTCTTGGCATTTTCACACGTAAATCAGATTGCGGTACATGATTCTGAATCAGTTCAGAAATCAGTTTTATATATATATATAGATAGATATAGAAATAAATTGTATCATTTATTATTATATCTAAAACTGATTTCTGAATATCATAGTAAATGATTTGTAATAATAAAATCAAAACATACAGAAAAAATATATGAATAATTATTTCTCTTTTCTTAGCGGGATAAATTCTTTACCAAAAGAGCTTTTGATGTGTTGATACGTACAAGTGACGGCAGTGTTTTAAGTTTAAACAGAAGGGAGTAAATCAAAAAATCAATTAAATGCGTCATTATTCCAATCTTATTATGTAGAAATAAGTTGCATTGAATAGAATATTTAAATACAAAACTCAAATTTTAAAAAAAGCTAGCCGCAGAATAATATAAAAGAAAATTGTATAAAGTGCTTGTATATGTCCACGGATTATCTCAGGAAAGTGAACTAATGAAAGAAAATCTTTTATAAAAAATTATATTAATTAGTTATAAAAATACCGCATACTATAATGAAAAGCAAAATGGTTTGAAATAATGTTCATTAAAATACTTAAATTTTATCAACAGATTTTGACTGTACATCTTACTTTCACACTAAGCTTACAGCGCTTAGTCTCTAGCATTTTATGAGTACAATAAGTCAACCAATACAATAACTCAACCTCACTAAAGAAATTGCTTGTCATACGGTATTAGAGTTTCCATTTAGGAAAGCCACTTAGGTTGGAAAAACGCAAACACTTCAACGTTGAGATTTTTCCAAAATTCACAATGAGAATAAGATAAAGCACACGCAACCATCACTTCATACGAGGAATCTATTCATAGTTTAAAGTTATCGACTATTATTAATTTAAGAGGGTGCACATTATCACCCTTTAAATTAAAAACAAAAATAACTACAACAGACTTTTTAAAGATTTTTGACTTTATTACACACATCTATTACAATTGCCACAAAAAGTCAAGAGTATAAAATTTTCAAAGAAATTTTCTAGTATATATTTATGACATTTATCATATAATTTTAGGATACATTTGTGAAAATAATTTTGCTCCAATCAGAGAGAACAGAATTGGAAAGCTTGTGACATTACATTAAATATGCAATTCAAAATTGACTTCATATAAAAAACATCAATATAATGAGGTACACAATTAATTACGATGTTGGTTTTTATGCTAAAAAAGTTTTTATAGGATTTCATAAGAGAAATACTCAATCCCAAAACAAATATTGTATGTATTTAACAATTATTTGAATATGCTGGCGAAGGTTCGTTAATTTTCATTGAGAAAGAAAGAAATGTACCGAAATAGGAAGAAAACAGAAAAATAAACTTAATCTCAACACATTCTAGAGAGAAAAGATGTGCAATAAAATGTCCATTAAGAGTTGTTTATATCCTAATAAGCATAACTTGTCAAAAATAAACATACATTTGTTACTTTATAAAGAACACACTTCATTCATTAAATGTAAATGAATCTGTCCATGAAAAAGCTGCTTTCCTTTTTTATTCTCAGCTCTCTTTCCCAGGTCGAGATTTAATGACTTTTCCTCAGATGTTTTGACTCAGGGTAGATACTAGAGCAGGTTTTTGAAGTAGTGGTGCAACTGAATTTTGAAAAGTAATCATGTTTTAATAAGTTATGTAAGAAATTGAATTTTTTTAAATATTTAAATAATAAAGGCAAATTGATGATTCAGAAGTAAAAGCATATGTAAGAGTATATTCCTATATAAACAAAAAATAATATGTAGGGTAAAAATTTAATTAGGTAATAAAAGAAATTTGCAGAGTCCATTATTAAGAATCACGTTATTTATAAGTTATAAATGTTGTTTTGGTCACTGATCTTCATCTATTGAGTAATATAATATGAAAGAAGGAGAAATAAAAATTATGTCTCCACAAAGTTTCTGTACTTTACTGTTGAAGTAGAATATCATGTTTGTTATTTCCTTTCTTATGTGGGGTTATTTCTGAGAGCACCGGATGTATAAAATATTATCAAAACTATCTGGGATTTTTACATGAAACTGATATGTAAAATCCAATGGAAAAAGTAATGAATTCTTGTTCCATATAAATTACATATGCAAGAATCGTTTAATCATTTGCCAATTTTTTATCTGAGTAGTGTTGACAGAGGATATGCTCAGTGATGAAGATATTGGTGTAATGCTTAAAAAATTGTGTTGATAATAATAAGTATATTATGGAAAATAGTTGGCTATATTGTATTGCGATGTAATTTCAAGCTATTTGGATGTAGTATCTGATTTTTCCTTCAATGATCTCAGATATGATATCTTTATTGCCTTGGAGAATGGCGATGTTACTGGCGTTCAAGCAAGTGTATCAACTAATTAATTACCTGTTACACCACTGTGGATCCTTAACCAATTAAGTGCAAAAATTCTGAATCATTTTAATTAATCTTTGAAATACGTTAATAAATTGTCGAGTATGGTTGGTATTAATTATAACTAGGAATATTGCGTCAAAATCTGACCATATGTTAGCTGCTTAATTCTGTGCTGGTAATATTCTGGATGATATGTGTTCACATCGAGGATAACTATCAATTTAGTTTGGAATGCCAAACTATTTTAATCGAGTTTCAATTAACTTTATTATATTTTTATTTCGTTACAAAGTAATTAAAGCTGAATCAATGAAATTTTTCAGCTATTTGGATCTACATATTTGGATATTCAGTATACTATATGCAGAGCCTCAATTTATTTCCCTGAAAATACAAGATTGTGCTATTTTTTATTCATTTTTGTCGTCTGTCGCACCAAAGTTGTTTTCTGTTTCTGTGCTGTATTATATGGGAAACAAAAGTAATCATCAAATTGCTGGCATTCCATGCTTTCTCAAAAATACGTTACACAGTTTATAGAAGATGAATTTAATGTTTTCAATCAAACTAAATTGCTGGCTAGTAGTCCGTAATGTTTCGCACAACCTTTTGTTCAAATTAGCTTTTAGTATACCTATGCTGTCAAGGGTTGTTCAGAAGAATTTATAGAGATATTGCTTGTAATTTTGCATGATCTCTATTTCATTTAGCAATCCATAATCTTATCTCATTGGTTGGATTTGGATGAATGTGAATGGCTGTATTATGGAACTGAAATTACACTTTCGATTAATATCAATCCTGCTTTCAACAAAACGAATGTTTGTTGAAGTGTATAATTTCCACCTTATTTGATTTTGAAAACAAATGATCTTACAAAAGGCTTGTACTGTTTACATTATTATATAAGCAATTTCAGGAAGAGGAGGGAATGAAAGCAGTTTTAAGAAGACCTTTCTCAGTTGTCAGGAGAGAATTCTTCTCAAGCAGACATAAATATTCGGTATTAAGCACCCCAACCGACCCGGTCTCATGTATCAATAAGTATTAATGCTTGTGTTAGTTCTAAATAATGTTTTATTTTCATAAGTAATTATGTTTTATTCTTACTGCACCATAATAACTATAACATTACTATATACTGTTCGAATGAGACATTTATTTCACAGCAAGTTTTATTTAATTCTTCAGATTTCTTTTGTCGTTTCAAATAAACATAAATGCTAATATTTTTAATAACCCAATTTTTCTTCTTATTTCTTCTAACTTCAATGTTTGAATGATCATTCCAATAAGTTTTTACGATTTTAATCCCATAATGAAAGAAATTGAAATTTCAGTATATTACAAAAATATTTAAAATTTTAATATAAAAAGAAAATGTAAAAAATAATTTATAAGAAAAGTGATGAATGATATGATAACTAATTACAATTATTTACTAATTGAATGTTTTTAATAGCTGCATAATGCTTTTAGTATTTAACTTATTAGATTTTATACGAAAACAACACAATTGACTTATGTTTTCTTTTACTTGAGTATTAAAAATGCTTTATATACATTACTTAGAAAATTAATATAGTATAATCATATAATATGGTTTAGCAACAATAACATTCGTTCGGGGTACATAATTACATTTCTTACAATCTTGAAGATAAATAAGTATGGAAACATTAAATGAGTTTTCTCTATCTCAAAAGCGTCTTAATGGTCAATATTTCTTTTTTACAAGTTTTACTGATTATTTGCTTACAAAACTGATGATTGACATTTTTAGTACATTTTAGCTTTTTCAACATTTTTATATATAAAAGATATACTTTTATGATTCTTTAGTAACATACAGAAGTCTTTTACATTCCATATTAAAAAATAAAAATATAAATAAATATAAAATAAGAAAAAAAAACTATTTCTGTCTCACATGATATAGTTGTTTCGTTTAAAAAATCTAACATATATTCTTTTTAAATATTAATATATAAACATTCAAGGTGCTTTTAAATATGAAAGTGTTTTCCGTTTCTGCTCCCTCTTAGCTAGATAAATAACATTGGTATTTTTGAAAGAGATGTCAGCTCTCTTTCTCTGATGGCAGGCAAATACAATGGTGCTTACCACAAGGATTTTTATTCCTATAAAATGCTAGTTGTTTTAAACTTGTAAATCACGTGACATGTGTAGTGACTTTCCTCCTAGCCACGCCTAAAGAGAATTTAGTAAAAAGAGTGCTTTTTACTGAGTGCAAAGGGAAGTTTTTTTTCCTTCCTATTTTAGTTCGAATTCTTATTTTTCTATTCGAGTATAGAAGACTTGTAAACATACGATATTTGATCGCAACAGTCTAACCATTGCTATTTGCTCTTTTTCTTTCACCATAAAATTTGTTTGTTCTCTGTAGGGCTAAAAGAAGTTGCTAAAATCACGGAAGAGATTCGTATTTCTTTTATTTCTTATATATAACTGAAATCACAAAACAGAATGTCTTGTTTAACTGAGAAACTTTATTCTATTATTAAATATGTGTGCTGTAATATGAATTAAATTTTTTTTAAAAAATTGTTTCAGCTCATCATAGAAAACTGAAATTTTTTAATGTTATACATGTAACTCTCAAATAGAACTTCAGAAATGTATTATAGCCAAACCCCATTCTGATACTCAAATTTTTAATGATAAATGGAGAAATTTGCAATCTAAGTCAAATATAAAATAATGATTGTCTAATTATGAAAGCAGTACATAATTATTCTTGCTTTTAAAGATAGTTTTATAACAAAATTGAACAGGAAATTCCAATGAAAGCTTTAAAATATTATTTGTTTCGATATCAAACTACATTTTATGGTCCTTCATGTAAACTAAATGATTTTTGTTTAAACAAGACTAAAAATACCATCAAAATAATCACGTAATTTTCACATCCTAAATAAATGATGAAAATCATTATTAGTTAGGATAATTTTAAAATTATTCAACAAGAATTGTACTTAAATCTTCTGTTTTTATTTAATACCGGATCTTCTGTTCTTGAATAATTTTTTATCCTATAAAACATGCATAATAGTACTTTATTTTTTATAATACAACAGAAATTTTAATATCAATTGTAAAGTATCTTTTCCATTAAGGTACATTTAGTTTCTACTAAAACATTGAAAGAAATAATAATTATGCTAATAGATGGATTTCATGTAAAAGATTTTAAGTAATATATTGGAACATTAAACATGGTCATTTATAAACAATTATGCTTTTAAGTATATTAGGAGTCTGATAAAATAAAAACATAAAATTAACAAATATATTTAGAGAAATTCTTGGAAATTTACTGGATGGCAATATTTAAAATTACATATGAGAAAGGTTGGAATAAAAACCATTATTCAGAAGGTCCTAAATTTCTTAAGTATATATCAAGGAAATAACGAAAATGTGTTTCCTGAAAGAAATATATTTCAATAATCGATCAAAATGTGGGATGCCTGAAACACTTTAAGTACGGGTCTCCGATTTAACAGATTTAAAAATTTGTAAAGCGGACTCCTCTTTCATGCTATTAAAAATTTGAAGAAACTATTGGATGAAATGTTTAATATTTATAATGTAAAGCTTTTTATATAGTTATTAAATATTTTTCTTTCAAATAAAATACTTAATTTATGAAAAATATTATTTTTCATAAATTAAGTATTTTATTTGAATATATTTTTGAATTTTTTGTCGAATATTTTAATGACATTAAAATATTCGATATTGTAAAGAAAATCATGAATTCATATATTATTTGTTAATCATTTTCATGATAGCAAAAACAATATTATTCCTTCAAATCATTTAAATAAAATAGTATATATACATTTCTTTATATACAGATCAAGAAGTAATAACTATTAATTTTAAGTAAAAATAAAAATAATAAGTCTATAAAATATAAATTTGTACTTTAGTTTATAATAGCTTAATAATACATAAGCTTATAATCTGCATGACTATAATTAAATATTTCATTTTTCTACGAATTTTCGCAACATTGAATTTTTTCTATATATAAGTGAATTCACATCATTATCATACAAAATTTGAAATTATAAATACTCTTTAAAATACATATCGAATCAAGATATATGCATGTTACATTTTAAAGTATGAATTTTAATTTGAAAAGAAAAATATTAAACTATAGCCCATTTTTGATATTTTAAAAAATAAAGGAACTATCTTCAGTAATTTTTAACGCTGTCAAGTGATAATTTATATACTTCCTCTTATTCCTTGAAATAAATTATTTATGTAAAACAATTTGACATTTGAATTTGATACAAACCTGCAATAAATATCAAAATAATCATAGTCATGTTTGAATGAAACAATATCTTAAGTTTATCATCTTTCCTATGCTCTTAAAATATTAAAAGTTAATTATAATCAAATCCCCTTATCAGTTTGGTACAATAAGAAAAAAAAATAGCTCAGAAAATTGCGCGTAAATAAAAATTATTAAAGAGCTTCAAATGCATTCAAAAATATTTCTATTGCTTAATTTATTATTTAATATAAAAAAGAAAAACATTACTTTTACCAAAATACCATTACTGTGTTACGTGTTTATACATATTTTATGCTTGAAAGTAAACACTGATAAAGTTAGATTTTTTGTTTCAGACACATAATTATCTATATGTATAAGGGAAATGATAAATAATTTTATACATGATAATACACAAATATAGAATAAAATGCAATGTAATTATTGCAAAGCTTTTCCTTCTAAGCTTCACTTATTAAGAGAAAATAATTATGTATTACTAGTTATATTACTATTATGATTTACTAGTCAAGAACTGTTACGCATAAATTTCTGTAATCAGACTTCCTTTAGGCAATATTTCTTATATGTGAATGAGCCATATATATGAATTATAATTTAAATGTTGCGAAAATAATTCTTTAGGATTTTATAAAATGCTACTTTTTGTGTTAGATCATATTCATTTTTATAAAATCATGCTTCTTTCCTATATTTAAATATAATGATAAAGTCCATAATTGTAGTTTTTAATTTTTGTTTCCTATAATCAATAAGATTAGAGTGGAGTTATAGTATGAGTGTCTTACAACTTTTATTTTTTAAGAAGCAAGAAAAAAATCACAATTTAAATACAAAACGTTTTTTTAAATACTGATGCTAATTTTGGAAATGTAAGCTTCGTAACTTAAAAATTGACTTTTCTTACCGTATGAATTATGATGGGTGAATATAAACTTGGTTCTTCTTCTTCTTAAATATATATATATATATATATATATATATATATATATATATATATATATATATATATATATATATATATATATATATATATATATATACTGTATATATATATATATATATATATATATATATATATATATATATATATATATATATATATATATATATATATATATATATATGTTCAATATAGATAGATAGATATAGATATAGATATATATAATAAGCTTATTATTTTTATACTGAAGAAAATTAAACCTAAAGAGTATAAAATATTCTTTCTTAAGAGTATGTAATCAATCGCAAACAAGACATCTTCACTATTTTTCACGAATAGTGGCACAGAAAAAGATATCATATATCATAAATCAAAAACTATTTTGTTATATATATATATATATATATATATATATATATATATATGTATATATAATTATAAACAATGTGTTTTGAATAAAAAACATAAAAACAATATATTTTCTTCTTCTACTTCTTAAAGTCTTAATGTTGGGTTTGTATATCATTGGGCACCTCTGCTTTTATCAGCATTTTGTATTTTTAACTCCAAACGCAATGTTTCCTAGTTACCCACTTTATTAATAAAGCCTGATAACCCTTTAAAGGTGTCTAGATGTAGCTCTCTAGTATGGAAGATGCCTAAAGAAGTTAATCTAGTTACGTCAAGGGCCTCGCTTTCGTAAATGACATGCCTGGCCGTTTCCTCTTGCATGTGATATTGTCTGCAGATATGGTCTCGCTGAAACAGTCCCATTTTATGGAGGTGTTTTCTTAAATAGTAGGGCCCAGTTATGAAGCCTAATATTAAAAATTATCTTCTGCACAGAGCATCTTAGAATTTCAGAGGCAATCCTTGCTGATGATACACACATCATGCTTATAACGTGGGTTTAAACAGGAATGTTGAGCCAATCTTCATACATCTTCTCTTTTTCCCATCTAAAAACATTGTTTTTGCGGTCTTCAAATTGATCCCACAAAAAGGTTCTGCACCGATGGGAACAAAAGACGATTCTTGTTTAGCAAGTTCATCAGCCCTTTCATTACCTTCCATACCTTTGTGCTCTGGCACCCATACAAGGATCACCTTGTTTCTAGTTGCCAGTTCTGTAAAAAGGTTTCTGCATTCCAAAATCATTTGAGATTTGATTTCGAAAGAAAGGAGCGCTTTTAAAGTAGTTTGACTGTCACTAAAAATGAAAATCCTATTCCCCTTCCTTTTATTTAGTCGCAGACAGTGGATAATGGCCAAAACTTCTGCCTGGAAGACCGTATGTATCGCCCAAGGCTTACTGATAAGCTGGTTTTTGGTGACACGCCACATACTCCTAGTACTGAGAGGCTGTTTCTCAGTGATCCGTCTATGTACCAGATTAGATCCCCTATTTTAGTTGCAAAACATGTTGTTGTCCCATTCGTCTATAGTTGGAAAACTATTTCAAATGTCCTTTCAAACATGTATGACTTTTCAATGATGTCCGAGGGCATCAGGAAGGTAGGATCTTGAATTTTTCCGGTGATACCCTTGTTCCCTTTGGCAACAGATTGGTCGTACCATTGGTTTTGTAACTTCATTCTGTAATCAGTCATTCTGGCAGTGCTGCAGATGAAGATGTCTAAGGGAATCTGATCCAACATAACTTCCAATGCTCTGGTTGGTGCGGTGGACATTGCTCCAGTGATGCAGAGACAGGCCAGTCTTTGTAGACCTCCTAATCTGTAAAACAGTCTTCTGTTCTCCCTTACGCCACCAGATCACACAGGCATATGTGAAAATGGGCCTGACAATAGCTGTGCACATCCAAAACATCAGTTTTGGATGTATATCCAAGTTTTTACCAAGCATTTGCTGGCAAATCATAATGCTTTTCTTTGCTTGGTTAATTCTATCATCAATGTGCTTATCCTTGGTTAGTTTTTGGTCTAAATAAATGTCCAGATACTTCACCTCAGAAGCCACACTGATCTGAACATCAAAAAGTCTTGGTATGAAAAATACATCCCATTTCCTTTGGCGTGTAAAAGGTATAAGGTAGGTTTTCTAAGGATTAACCATCAGGTCCCTATCCATGCACCAATGACCTACATAACTTAGAGCATCCTGCATGAGATGACAAGCTATGTCAAAATCTTTACCAAAGATAAGGATGACAATGTCTTCAGCATATCATTGCGTATACTAGCCCCTATCATTTAGATATTTTATAATGTTATTTACAACTAGGTTCCAAAGTAATGATGAGAGAACACCTCCTTGAGGACAACCTGTAGTAGTCTTTTTTTCAAATGATTCACCGAAGAAGCTCATTTGTCTGATTAATCCCTGACCCGCTATGTGCATTGATAGATGGGAAGTGTTATGAAAGGCACCTTAGATGTCGAGGAAAGTTGCCAAGGGAATTTCTTTTTCATCTAGAGTGGTTTCAATCTTAGAAACTAGCTAATGTAAAGAACTTTCAGTAGCTGTTCCGGATAATAAGCAAATTGAAGGGCATGCAAGTGACTGTTACTACCCAAGTAATCTCTAATATGGTGATCAATGATTTTTTCCATAATTTTAAGAAAGAATGATATGAAATTTATAGAACTGTAAGATTTGGCATAGTCGTAGGTGATCTTGCTTTGTTTAAGAATGAAAACAATACTGGTCTTCTGCCATATCTTTGGTATTTAACCCAGTGCTAAGCTAACATTGTAAATACTAGTTAGTAATGGTATCATAACCTCCACTGCCTTCTGGATCATGATAAGCATAATTCCATCAAGTCCTGGACTTTTTAGATGTTTAAAGGAAGATATTATCCATTTAGCATTGTTGTAGTTAACGGTATTTTTAGCTATAGTCCATTGATCGCTATTGACTTTTTGCAAAGAGCCAATGAAGTGCTCCTCTTCGTTGCTATAAATATCTCTAGCACTTGGAAAGTGCGTTTTGGTTATAATTTCCTTAAACTCTTTAATGAAAGCAGCAAAATTACCCTCCTCGACCATTAAAGTGCCTACCAAAATAGGTTCACCCCTTTCGAGAAGTTTTTGGACTCTAGCTCCTTCAGAGATAGAGTCTATCTCTTCACAGAACTTCCTCCTAGAGTTAATTTTGCTTTTCCTAACAAGGTTATTATAATTAGTAAGGACAGTTTTATAGTTCTCCTATTCAAAATTTTTCTTAGCTTTATTAAAAAGTTTCCTAACATTTACCCTTTCGGCTGCTAGAGAGTCATTCCACCAAGGATAATGGAGTTTAGATCATCTAGATCTAATAGGGCAATTGTTATGATAAGAATCTAGAATACTGATGTGACGAAGATCTTTTGTAAATTCTAGATCGTAGTTATCTCTAATAGGTCTTTTTCCGAGCTCAACCAACCCAGTCAAATCCTCCTTGAATTTTTTCCAGTCCATTCTAACTGGGACTCTTAACATGCGATCCAGACACACATTTGAGTGAATTTCAAAATGGATGTTTTGATGGTCTGAACAGGAAGGTCTGCCATCAACTTTACCATTTTTGATATTTTTACTAATTTGTGTTGTCGCTATAATAATGTAGATTGCTTCGGACAGATTGGAAGTAAAGAAATGTAGGTTCGTTGCCCTCATTCAGAATGTCTAACCCGTAATTTAGAATGAATTCTAAAAAGCGCTCACCTCTTTTATTTGTGTCCGTGCTTCCTAGACAACATGGTGAGCATTACAGACTAGTCCTAGGATTATCTGTAAATTCTTGTGTCTGCAAAAAGTTCATGATCTTATGCAGAGAATGGTCAGGTGGAGCCTTCTCTTCAAAGGTCAGGTACACAGAGCCGAAAACAATTTCTCTGTCCCCTATCTATTATCTTATTTACCTGTTATAATTATTGAAAATTTTTTATTTCAATAAATATATATATATATATATATATATATATATATATATATATATATATATATATATATATATATATATATGTATGTATAAACTGAGTATAATGGAATATTTATCCATGACATAAGTTATACTACAAGAAATCAGTTATGTAAGTTATCTGGCAGTTATTGTTATAGCATTCTGCTTAGCATTATTTACGACAACATAACTTTTTTATGTTAAATTAAGTTCATTTGAATGTTCATACGCTATTATAATTTTAAATATAATTTAAAATATTGCATCTATTCATTGAGAATTTCTTTCTCATTAAAAATTGGTTTTTGCTTACCTTTAATTATTTCGAAAAAGTATTTATTACTTACTGCCGGTTTCAAAAGAGCAATGCGGTTTCTTGAATGCACTTCTAACACTCAGTAACTGACATGTAGTTTAGTACTGTTGAAATATAAATTCTTGATTGTGATTAATAAAAGACCATTTATGAAAACTTGTATTAAAACATTGGTATTCCTGTCCTTTAATTTTAGATATTTATATTTTTTAAATTATAATGCAACTGAGTGTTTCATTGAAATTATAATGACACAAGTGATAATAATACTGGAAATTTTCTTTCTAAATATTATTGCGAAAAATATAAAAAATGCTTACAATTGCTAAAGTGTTTTTTTTTATTTAGTGTGTTATTACCACTTAGTTTGCAAAATTATGATCTAAATAGCCCTTATTTTGTGAATATAACTGCTGAAAAATCTAAGGCAGCTTGATGATATTTAGCAACATTTTTAGAGATTTTGTTATATTTTTCGAAATTTTGGTTCAAAAATGTAAGTCAAGACTCTTGAAGTTTTAAGTCTATAGGACTAATAGTATATACAAGTTATCATAGGCATACTATAGGAATGTTACAGGAACCTGCTGTGGAATACAGAAGAAATTTATATATCACCCTCAGCCAAGCAGTGAGTATGGTGAGTGTTGGTTGGTAATGTAGCCAAAAAATTGTCTCCTGATTTTCCGGTATTGAAAGTAGCTTGGCTTAATTTCTGTATTATAGAAACTGTATACTTTATTTAACTAAATGTAAAATGTTCATCTTGAAGTATTTATTGTTAATGTGTTTCTCAAAAAACTGGGAATAAATTGTTTCTTTAGAGGTAAATTGTCACTTTATATATGCATTATTACATCTTCATACACTAGACAATATTTTATGTCATTCATAAAAAATAGACAAATTGTGATTATATCCTTTAAGATAAAATCTTCTCATTAGGATCTTGATAATGTATTTTTCTTACATGGATTTCATTTTAATTAAATTTTTATGCCTCTATTTCAGAAAGAAAAATGAAAATTTTCACATGAATTCTAGTTATTAATTCAAACTTCTGCAACCATTACACATTGTTTAATTATTTACTTTATTTTAAAATGAATTTACTATATAGTTTATAGTTTTATATTATTGTAATAAAATTAATAAATAAAGGATTTTCATAATACGAAATAAATCACATTCTTTTATCCAAAATTTAAATCAAATAAATAAAAACGTATGCAAATTTTCAAATACCCTAACTTTTCGTAAAATAATAAAGCATATAAGAAAAGAAATTGTATTCTATTAAATCCGTTGCTCATTTAATATTAAATACTTTTTTTGGTTAATAGACAGTAATATAATAGTAGGTGTACCTTAATTTAGAAAACAAATTACATTTATTTTACTCAAGCATGATATGGGTATTACACAAAACGATTTTACAAAAAATACTTATTTAAATAGGTTATGAAATAAATGGTTTTCCATTTGATAAAAAGGTAGAAGAAATTTTGTAAACATGTTTATAAAATTTCAATATGTTAAGTGAAATTTTAATTGACATAAGAGTGCATTAGTTTTGACAGTATATCATCTATATACGCACATGAATGTAAGGATACTCATTTATTTCTTCATATATATATATATATATATATATATATATATATATATATATATATATATATATATATATATATATATATATATATATATATATATATATATATAAATGACAGAATGCTTTTAAAGATTATTATTTTTCCCCAGGATGGATAGAGTTTCCTCGCAATAAAATTTCCTTTGCTATAAAATGACAATTTTCAGTTAGAAATTTCAGCAAAAATCTATTTTCTAATCATCAAAAACTTCTATTAGCTTATCAGAAATTAGTCTAAAATGTTATTTATTTCCATAATGAGAAACATTATATTTTCCTTTATGTGAGAAAATTATTTTTCTAGGATATAATAAACGGAAATTATTTGCAAAAATATATGAGTAGATTACTGAGGACATCTTTATGCAGGCCAGCTTAAGCACTTATGAGTAAAATCATTAGACTTGTACATTAAATAATGTAAGTCAAATTTGATTTTCTATTCTATGTATTACTTATAAACATGCTTAAGTAATATTGTCTCTGTCTATATATTATTAAAGTAATTAGTAATTTTATTTAAATATTTGTAATTAGTACTATATTTTGCAGATTACAGAATTATTATTAATATACATTATGAAAATGTAACTGCATTTTTGAAATTTATATTTTATAATAATATTAACTAAATTTGTTTCTGTAGAATTTAATTAATTATTTTAATTTAAAAGTTCTTCAAAATTTATTTATGTTTATATTACATTAATTATTGTTATTTTATTTTATTTTTAAAACGTTGTTAATTAACTGTATTCTAAAGTTATTTTAATAATAAATGATTTCAGATTATTTATAAAATTGTATTTCTATTGTTTTAAGAAATAATGTCACGAAAATACTAAATACATAATGTATATGGTTGTAGATAATAAATAGATGTAAAATATTATGTCCTAGAATCGATTATTAGACTATCAAGTTCTTATATCATTTTAATGAATCTCTATTTAATCGATATTCTATATTACACTCTAAATACATGTTAATTTGTTTCTGTGAATATTTAAATATATTTCTGTATTATCATAGCTATATCCATTTCTACATTGATATTTTATAATGAAAATTTAATAAAAAAGACAGTTTTTCTCACATGAAATAAAATTTATCAGTAATATTATCAGCAATATATCAATGGCATAAAGTATATATAGAGAATCCGAATATTATTTCATTGATTATAATTATGGACAGGTTAGCTAGTTTTTATTATAATTTCAGCACTTATGCAAATTACATTCATTTGCTATTTTTAACACTATGTTTTTAAATATTCAATTTCAAAAAAGTTTATGCTTGTTAATAGATGGCAATGCCTGTTTCTAGAAAATTAAACATCAATAAATCTAATTCTGTTTTTTTAATATTTTATATTATTAGCTATTGGAAATACGTCTTAGATATAAATTCCCTTTATAAACTTATATAATTTCAATTCTCATTATTTATAAAGCACTCCCAGAAAATTAAAACCAGTGAAAATTACTGCCATACATTCATATTTTGGCAATAATTTTTAAATTAACACAATATTATGATACATAAATATTATAGAAATGTTTTACGGTAGTAAATTTAATATTTCTGAATCTTAATTATTTTTATTAATTTTCTTAAAAACATTAATTTAAATGTTGTCCATTGCTACTTCTTTTAGGATATGATTTCATTTAATTTAAATTTACCTGGTGTAATAATGATAAAGCCTTTTTGAAAATTCAAACTTTTATTATTTTGGAGAGTTCACTAATTTTAATATTTATATGATTTCAATTCTCGTCATTTATAAAAAAAGTATCACCCAGAAAAATAGCATTTAAAAAATCTGAAAAAACATCATTATGATAAAATAGTTTATTGAATTATTATTCTCACAACATATTTTTTATAATTTTCTTTGATAATAGTCTACAAAATTAATTAAGTATATACTAAAATGATATGCGTTTCTTTTAAAACTTTAGATTTATAAATTTAGTCATAAGGATTATTAAAAATATGTTTTTAATAAAACCTGTTGTTTTGTAAAATAAATGCTTGCCTATTCTTCAATCGTTTGAAAATGTAAACAACAATTGTGGAAAAATAAAATCTATATTGATGCATACCAATCATAAAATGTAACGTTAACTGCTAATATATTCAACATTTATTTAAAAGTTTTCCACTCTATGTATTTTGAAGAGTGAAAAGAACACTATAATTCAATATTCATACACCACTTTAAACTTGTTTTAATGCATACATCATTGATACGCATAAAATTATTTTAAGAAATAGAAAAAATATTTACGTGAAAACTTCTAGAGACGTGTTTTTGATGGAGTTATTTACAAAAATGTGTGAATTATAAAATTATTTACACAAACATCATCTATAAAAATTAATTCATTTAAAATGCTAATCTCTACTTGTAAAGTTTTTTAAAAGTTATTAAAATCATAGGTGTGAAATGAAAAATTTTTAAATAGGGTAACTCTGAATGTAAGAAAATTAAATTGTTTCTTGTTAAATAATATAAATGTGCAGAAACAAAATCTATTAGACCTAGATTAATTCAAATAAATGCAAAAGAGAAATTATATATATATATATATATATATATATATATATATATATATATATATATATATATATATATATATATATATATATATATATATATATAACGAAAATAATCATAATTATTATTTCATGGTAGAGATTACAAATCATAATAATCTCAAAATATACACATTATAATAGATTTTAGTCGAATTTACTATATTAGAAAGTTTTTTATATGAAAGAAGATCATAAAAATTTTATTCAAATTATCAAAGAGGAAAAATTAAGGAAATTAACGTCATCCTTATTCATAAAGTGATTAGATTATCTTATTTTCATATGTATTTTACTCACAGATTATCAACTCAAATATATGCTGTAATGAATTAAAAATAAATATAATAACTACGTACTCCACACTATGAAAATAATTGTCTAGAATAGCCTCTTTCTGAAAATATCATATTTCACTTGAATTCACACACGCTTGTTTAATGATTTTCTTTTGAAAACTCATTTCAAAATATAATTTTCCTTTATATTTTTTAAGATTAAACTGATAATTTAGCTTGGTTTCAATAAAGGCATGCATTACTATATGTAACATTCATCTAAAAAATACATAATTCATTTGGAGTTCATTATATTCAAAACTATTTGATTCATTAGCTAACCATGTTGAATTGTTTTTCGTTATAAATTCCTGCTTGTGTTTGAATAATAAGTTGATCAATGAATTTGAAATTTTCGGAATGACTTTGTTATGTTAATTAGGTTCTCTTTCAATTATAAACAATCCTCAAAATCACTAATAAAAATTCAGACTATTGTTAGTAAAATATGCAAGAAAAGTACTTCTTTAAAGAAACTTATTTTTGTTATAGAAACTTATTTCTTTGTATTGTGCATATAATTTATCTACTATGCACACTTAATCAGATTATGTAAGATATTTAGAAACAGTTCTTGTGAAAATACTTCAAAAGTATTTCATCAAAGTGTGTTTTTAATATATAGAGAAATGTAAAGCATTACTCATACTACAATAACATTCCATAAAATTCTGTGAAATCTAATAACATATTTATAGATTTAAACTAAATTTATAGATGAAAAATATTTTATTCTTTAAAACCAATAATAATGACAATCTTAACTTTGTGCACATAGAAAATTAATCGAAAGTTATAAGTAAAACAAAATTCATAAAAATAAAATAAAAAATGTTTTACTTTTAAAAATTAATTTATTTGTTATGGTTATTAGAAAAATACAAAGAATATCAATACTAATATGATATTGTTATCCGAAAGTTCCTTTAAATGTACTTTTAAATCAAATATGTAATATATGAGACTCGAGTACAGAATTTTTAAGTATGTATTAATCAAGAAATGTTTACTTAATTATTGTGTCTGCTCTTCCAGTTAGAATAATGCAGCATGTGGCACTTCAGTCGAAGAGATGCATACGTCTTTTATATAATTGTCTTAATTGACAAAGAGTAGGATAATTTCAAAGTTATAAATTAAAATGACATTTAGATCATATTTAATATGAAAGAGACGAATAGAAATTTTATCATTATGTGTGAAATTTCGTAATTAATGTATAATTAATTGTTAAATTAGCTATTTAATTATATAAAAGTTTTATTTAACATAAACTATTGAACCATATTTAAAATTGTTTTTACAAAAACCTATTTTATAAAAGACGGAACAAATCATTGAATATAAAAGGTATCACACAATATTTCTTTTCAATATGCCGAAAATGTCTACCGAATCAACAGTTCTATTCTCACAATGCTGCATCTTTGTTTCCTTCTCTGGTTCTTTGAAAAATACAAATTTTGACCTCAAACCTTTGTTAAGATCAACAAAACTTTTTAAGGTTGCCGGATTACTTATGGCCCAAATTTATTTTTTTCCCAAGTAATCTATCTGCAAGGAAAAGAATCAAAGAAAAGCGCCAAAAAAAAATTAAATTATCTTTCCCTTCTGCCCTAGATGAGTATCATTTAAAAATTTGCAGTTCAGCAAAATGTTAAATACTACTATTAATTACAACAAACTTATTTACAATCACTTAAATTTCAAGTTCTAACTGACTTTTATCTTATAAAAAAATTGTCAAAAATATTCAAAGAAAAATATTACTGTTGTGTATTTAAACTTTTCATAGTGCTGTATTTTTTCAACTTGTAAAAAAAAGTATAACTCATAGGTAAGTAAATATATTCATTTTTATGTCTGATACAGCTATTTCAATTCTTAAATTTGAAACACATCACAGTTAATAATAAATTTCATATAAAAGTCTGAACTTAAATTAAGCTTTATTTTTAAGATTTATTTTTAATTCTGATTTTGAAAAGGATTCTTAAAATCACTGCTCCGCATTATAAGACCTATGATGAAATTCTCTTATGTATTTTGTTAGAAATATTGTAATCACATGAAATTCAAATATATACTTGATGTACGGTCAAGAAAAGCAGATGTGTCCTGATTGGATAGTCGCAATCTCCTTCAAATGCTAAGTGAAGTTGAACCTCTGGAAGTAACAACGAGAAGAATTAAAATTTTCTCCTTGATCTTAGCTTTAAAATTACTTACACTCAAAACCGGGTTGTACTACTTAACTCCTAGAACTAAACTCTGGACTAGATTCTGGTAAGTATGCTGTTACAACAGAATCACTTAAAAAAGAGGAATGTAAAATTTTGTTTTGAAAGTCTTTTGGAATGAAAACTTATCTAATGATAATGAAATATCTTGTAATTCAAAACCATAAATCTTCATAATATGTGAATAATTTATATAAAATATTTGATTTAAAAAATTAGACAAATTTTACTTTGTGGCCACTCATTTTATAAAGATTGAAAGTTTATCCAAAAATATTTCAATATCTTTGTAGTTCAGCTTAATTGAGTTAGCAAATTATTATACTATAAAATTAAGGCTCATTAAATTTCAAAGAAAAATATTACTATTATATTATCAAAGACATTACTCTTCAGATACTTATTAAATTATATATTTATCTAAGAAAATTATGTATCCCGAATACGATATCAAAAGATTATAGATTCCAGATAATATTCCATTGCAAATTTTAAGTTTCTCGCTCATATATATTTCGAAATAGCTTCGTGATAAACATAATACAGGTATGAATTTCGCATTTGGATCTAATTTTACTTAGCCATCAATATTGAGACAGAGAAAGTTTTTAATTTTTGTCATGTTTCTTACTCAGTAAGATCACATTCCTTTGAAGTATCTTTCCGGAATCTTCAACTAGAGTCAAAGTAAATACTTATATATATTCCCATGATTTTCTATGTATAGATACTTGATTTTATGAATTACCGAGTTTCTCTTCGCAATGAACAAAAGCAAAATGTTTGATTTATTATATCCTAACTCTATATCAGTGACATCACCCCACCAATCCACAACTTACAAATATATATATATATATATATATATATATATATATATATATATATATATATATATATATATATTCAAGGCTGCAAATTACAAATTATTTGGGTGTCCTAGATTTATTTTGTGATTAAAATAAATTAATAAATAATGCTAAATTTTTCTAAAGTGTAAAATAAAAACATTTGGAAAATTCTTTTAAATTTTTCATTTAAAAATCGGCTATTTAATTTTATGTATAAAAATATATGGAAAAATTGTTAAGTAAAAAGCAAATCATTCTACATAAGATTTTTTTTTGTATTTATATATAGAATAATATCTGTTGTTGTTGTTATTAATGACACTTGGACTAGTCAAGCTCGATATCCCTTGGCTATGTGAATTTAAGTCAATTGGGAACGTTTTATGTTTGATCAGAGCACCATGAAGGTGAAAATAAGACTTTGGTTCTTTAAATCCTCCGTTAGAAGGCAGCACCAGAGGATCACATCCTCAATTTTGGCATTTATCTGAAGATGGAGTAAATTTCTCCTGACCAAGATATTTGATGTAATACGAATAAATAAACTTTTTACTACATTTCATCAATTGTGATGTGCATATTAAAACTTTGTTGACAAACTCTAAAATTTTTAATTTAATTAGGTCGACTTAATTAAATTGAAAAAAAATCTGAGGTGGTGTTAAATTATTTTTGTCATTTTATTACTTTAAGTGATATTTTGTAATCAATATTTAGATAAGACTTTAATTGTTTGTAAATAAGCAAATTATTACAAATTGCATTCATTTATATATTTTTAGGTGTATTATTAAATTGTTTATGTAAAATTTATTTTTCCTGCAGTGAATGAAAATATCAGTTAAATATTATAGAAAAATTAAATACATAAAATTACTTTTCTATTCATACAGATGTTTTCAAAGTTATAAATACATTTAAAAATTTACATAAATTTGGCAAAACATTTTATATTATTTTGCTATAAATATATTGAAAAATATAAAAGATTTTAAATTCATATTATTGGTTTCTACCTATATTTGCCTCGGTTTAAATTATCAAGCAATTCTTAAATTTTACTTTATAAATATATTACAAATTGCATGCCTAGTTTCAAAAATGTTAATGTTACACACTTTCATTTTGTTTCAGAAGGAGTTTAAAGATCTTGATAATTTAAGAATAGAATATATTTTGTGTACGTTTGCAAAATACAAAATGTAAGAGTTTGTAAATTATGGCATAAAGGAAAATGTAGCCATCTATGAAAATGTTCAAAATGTAAGGAGATATCACTTTATATGCTGTAGACCATTTACCTTGCATACTGAGGAAATAAGAAAATTAATTAGTTATTAAAATTTCTTTTTACAAGGTTAATATTAAAACATATTCACATATTTAAGTTTAACATTAATCATTATATTACGATTGATAACACTGAAAATACAAAAACTTAATCATTAGTACATAAATGATAGAATATTATAAAATAATAATAATAAAATTATAATAATTTAAAATAATTAATAAACTTTTAAACAATTGCTATCCAAATGAAGAATACATCATTTATTTTAAATTAGTTTTACAAAAATGAAATATAAAATTTTGCATTCAAAATGAGCTGTATAGAGTTTTAATTTTCCTTTTATATTAAATAAGGTAATGTTTAAATTAAGTTTTTTTAAAATTGTAATGAAAATAATAATTAATAATTAATTGCTTTTCAATAATAGAACTGAAAAATAAATTTGTTTATATATAAGGAATAAATCACCACTCTTTTAAATTCTGCAAGAAATAAGTCCATGCAATTGTAAAAAATAAACAATGAGTAGAATCATAAAATATTTATTATTTGTACTTTAACATCTAAAATAATTGTATTCAATTCCTAATATTTTGTATTAGATTTATTAATATTTTTAAAATAAAATTCAAAATTCATAATAGAATCGAAAGCATCGAATTAATTATATATATAAAAAAAAAAAAACGTCGTAACTCATGATATATTTAAGTTATTGTTTCACAGAGTTACTATACTTAAGAAATTGTGCATTCATTTTATTTAATTAACTAATTTTTTAAACTCTAAAAGTTGCTATTAATGCAAATTTTAGAAAAATAGATCTCTTTCAAATACTACAACTATTTCATTACATTAAAATCACTAGCGTGTTTAAGATTTCACGAGTAATTTTCTCTTATATGCTTTAACAGTCCGAGTCAATTTGAATGTCATTATCTGCAGCTGCTACTCCCTCAGGATTTTGGAACAGTCATGTCTTTTGCCTAGAGGAATACAAGTCTTCCCCAGAGTAATTCTTTTAAGAACTTGAATTATCAGAGAAGTTGAGACTTGTTCTCTCGGAAGAGGTGATTAAACTGTGAATGAGTGTTGAGACAAAATCATGACTCTTTAGAGTTGCTTTTCAGTGATCAACTGAGTTCCATTTATATAGCTCTCTCGAGAGTAATTTCACTGTTGGTAAGATGATTGTTCCCGTATCCTTCAAAATTAGGGTAAACATACGCAATTAAGTAAATGAAATTTTATGAGTATTTGGGAAGCTTTAGTATTCCAACAAAATTCCCTAGAACAATAAATTTTACGTTATAAATCATTTGTGTAATATCCTTATATCAACTAAATTTACTTCATGCCCTATAAAAACCAATATAAAGCTACTCAGATAAAATGATAAGAATTGGATTTTAAATTTTTCAGTTTCTCTTTTATAAAGCAGTTCTCATCAAAACTTATACAGGCGAATATATTTAAATTTAGATAGTATCATAAATATCTTCAACAAATCACAGTTTTCTTTTGAAATAAAAATAGATAATTTCCTTTTCTATTAACTTGAATACTTTGGAAACAATTTAACTTTTTTATTATACTTGTTTTTATACATATTTTGCAATTCGTGTGAATATTATTAGGTGTTTAACATATGCAATAGCATTTCAAATATCCTGTTGTTAATTTATGCAAGTGCGAGTTTCATCTGTGTATTTTATTAAATAGGGAAATTAATTTACCGATATTAAAATGCGTTGAAAATATTCTTCTCATTTATTTTATTAGTGATTTTAGACCAAATACTTCTAATATTAGAAAAAATTATGTAAGGTAATTAGGTTTAAAAAAGATGCAGTATGGGCCTTAATGACTTGAAATTTCTATAATAGTAGATTTATAATTATCATTTTGAAATATACAACAGTATTTTAAATTTGAAACTGATTAAATTTACTAAATATCTTTTATATCTAGATCATGCTACTTCAAACTTTTCTTTGCAGAAAATATATTTTCCTATTGAATGTAAATGAAAAGAGAGAGAGAGAGAGAGAGAGAATAAGCCTAAGTGTTAATGACACGTTAAAAAGTTTTGTACTTCAAACGTGCTAAATGTATGGGTGGTTTCTAAGAGATTAACTCATGAAAATGTTCACATAAGCAGGAGTCATATGAAATAAAAATTGAGGAAATTATGGAAATTAAGATTTTAAAAAAGTAGGCGTAATACTTCAATACTTTGATTCATTCTTCGATTGTATTTTGAACGTGTTTAACGCTATAATAAATAATAAAAGTTATATCTGCTTAAATAAAATTGTTGGAAATAAAATAACTCCCAATATACTATTTATTTTCCTTTTTTGGTAATATTGGACAACAAGGAGTAATTCTGGCATGACAGATATATAACTATTCATTGGAACAGTGTTCTCCAGTAGTAGGTCATTAACATTGTAAGGATTATCTATTGAACTTTATGTTTATAAGATTTAATATTAAAACATGCAGAACATTCGAATCATGCTGTATTTATAAAAGCATTTCCTGTTAAAGAAATTCTTAATTTTAAGTGCTGAGGTGCTTTATTTTCTTTTAATGCGGTTGTGCATTCATTTATCTTTTATTAGAGAAGGCCAATATAACAGTCAATATTTCCATTAGCAGCATTAATGATTTTAGAAATTCAGTTCCTTTTTGACAGAAAATGAACGTTAACAGCTTTTTATATAAAATAAATCTTAAACGTAAGAATTGGTATTGTCAAATATCAACAAATTTCTGCAACTTTATATTGCATCCAATATATGCACATATTTAATAGATTTATTTATTTTGTCATTTTAGTGAATGTTAATTCTTGAGAACATTTCTTTTGCTCTATGGCACAAATCCAAACAAAGGCTTTCCATATTTTGCTGTAAATTACGTTTCTTAAAATCATATTTAATCTAGTAAAATTATGTTCCTTTCAGTTTTGTAGAGGCAAGTATTACTATCTCGCAAAGGGTATGAATTATCATATTTCCCTCTATACCGGATTGCTAGTAGTTCATTATATAATTTCTTAAATATTTCAGAAATCTCTTATAAGCGATGATTAAAAAATACCATTTAAGTTAATAAACATATTTTGTGT